>JXSR01S050990.1:60715-71016 GCA_000969725.1 Ophiothrix spiculata
CGTTCACGTTATAAAGAAACTACCGCGAGCAGAACATCGATCAAATTCAATCGAACTCGATTAGTTTAATCCATGAAATTGCTACTTGAAAAACAATCGCTCTTGAAAGCGGCAGATGGATTGATCAAATATAAAAAGTTTGTTGTGGTTCCTTCTTATCTCTTTTTTCCATGCTATAACAGATGAAATGATAAAATCAAAATTGATATCATTTGTAAAGTCCCACCTTTTGGGGTTAGCCATCACATATGGATTGGAAAATCTCACAGACAAAGTAAGTAAAATCAACCATAAATTTGAGATATGCAGGGCTGTGAGTGGATTTTTGAAAAAAAATCTGAATAATCTGAAAATAGTGACAAAATGCCAAAACAGGCTGAAAATAACAACAAAAAAAAACTGAAATTATGATTCTTTTGAAGGCATGAACAAATCTGAAATCAAATTAAAATCCGAACTCTCACACCCCTGGATATGTCAAATTTTAGTGCTGAGATCCTAAGGTTGAACTAAAGATCAAACTGCATTTGTGTCTTCTGACAGATTACTCTCCTACCTTGGCTTGTTCATCCATTTGCTGCTTCAAATCATCAAAATATGTCTGATCACCATCCTGACCGTCATAATCAGCGTCAAACATTGCTTTTATTTTACGCTTTTTGGCCAATCTCCTCTCCTTGTCTGTCATTTCTTCTTTCTCATTCTTCTTCTTGTCACCTTCATCACTTTCTTCATCAGACAGATCATCATCTTCAGCCTCGCTTTCATTGTCTTTCCCATGATGCACTTCACCTGTTTCAAGATCTTCAAAATCTCCATACAATTCATCTGAAAGAAAAAATATTGTCAATTTATAATTAATTTAAGAATCTTAATTCTTTCCATTATTCTGTCTTTCACGCTCTTAAATTAAATGCATGTGCACTATTATAAGGAGTGAGCCTGGCTCTCTTCCAAATCTTACAAATAACCTGTTTCTGTAAAACACTGGAAAATTGTAACATATTAAATTGAAAGTTAACAATAGACACGAATGTCAAATTTTGGCATTCCATTTCTTTCAGGTGCACAAATCATAAAATTACAAGATGTCTAGGTCATGTCATCAAGATTTTGAATCAATTCAACAGTAACTAATTGCTTCTTTATGGGTGCTAAAAACTGTTTTGCATTATATTTTTCTCGTAATATACCTTGTCTGACTATACAATTACTATACATGTAACCAAATAGGTTCTTGAGTTTTATTTCGCCCTGTCCAGAATGTTTACTTGACTTTGTAGCATGAATTCTTTACTCGGGCAAGGTCCAGTTATGCACTATAGCATGAAATTGATGTCATTTTGGTGTTGTCATAAAATAAATACAGAAGACTGAAAGTAGTATAACAGTTGAAACTGGAAGCAACAAATTGATGTAACTAAGCAAACAAATTTGTCGCCATTAATATTGTAGTAAGGTGATGCTTTAAAGCTGCTGTTAGATGGAGCTCTAACCATCAAAAGCATCATAAGAATCTTAAAATCAGCATAAAGCATTGTCACACTGTAGCGATAAAGATAGTAATCACTGCCATTACTGTATTGTTTTATGATTGTGTTTTTATTGCTTTATTGTTAAGCTGGTTTCAGACTTGCCTGTCGTGTGGTCGGACGACCAGCGTGACATCAAAAATTCAAAGTGCGCAAACTCAACTGTGTCGCATCTGCTTGTCGTACGACAAGCCGATATATCGATTACCCTGTCGTGATGGTTGCAACGACACGATATTTTGAGTTGGAATAAATTCAACTTTTCTTGCGACAGACCATTGCGGCAATATGCAAATGTGTCGTGTACGACAACTCAAAATTGTAAATGTTTGGCTGTCTGCTGCAACGTCGTGTGCCGCAATGACAGTAAGTCTGAAACCACCTTTACTGCTGCCATTATCAATGCACTCGACTCTGCCATAACTCACCATCTTGGTCCAATAACGTCTTAGCATCTTTGTCAGGATCCCATTTACCGGTCACAAAACAGTCAGCTATCAGATCATGTATCTAAAAATAAACAATTATATGCTCAATCTCATGTGATAAATACAAACAATTTTATTTCTGAAATTTACATATGGTTTATCCAGAATCTGTTGATGTCTATCGCATGACGTCGATCGATGAGTAGTCTTTAAGTAAGATTCATACACTCTGCGTTAAGTACGCGTTGAAATTGTAAATCTAATTGGACCGCTGGTAACTTATACGCATTCATTAATCTCGTCTAGTTGCACACTGCGTATCGCATAGTGCGTTGTACAATTCCATGTACGCGTACGCGTAATATGCTCAAGCTTGTATGGCAAGTTTCATTTTAAAGAAAGGTAAATCTAAAATAACAATGAATAACCATGTTAACATGGGACGATGGATGGTGGTATTTTCTATGTTTTATTGAAATAGCAAACACATTTTAGTTTCTTTTGCAATTTTATTCTAATCATTGTCATGTATGAATTAGATTAATTACTGCTCTTTACTTGGCGCTCGTGAAATTGTACAAAAATAATGCACCTTGTGCTGAAGTTGAAATTGTCCAACTCACTCGGCTGCACCTCGTGAGTGCGGACAACTCCAACTTCAGCACGGGGTGCGCACGGGGTGCATTATTGTTGTACAATTTCACTCGCGTCAAGTAATACGCAGTTATTAATCTATAATTACACATGGCACATGCAGAAGCAGCGTACACTATGCAGAGACTTTGTGAGAGACTAATTTATTTATTTATTTATTTATTTTATCTTTCTTCAGGCAGGGTAGCCCCTTCAATGATAAACACTGATTTCCAAGGAGGCCCTCAATCAATCTTTCAATGAGGGATGGTATATTTTTGCCATCACACGAATATAAGCAGTTAATATTTGTATTTGTTTTATATAACTCATCTATAGATTCTAGTCATTTGATAACACATTTAATTGTACTTACCCATTATCCATGTAGCAGAAAGCAATATGTCCCTACTGTACACTGTAGTTTTCAATCCAGTACGATGAGAGTCGATATACTATCAAACGGATAGTGATAGTAAAGGCTATCAAACGGATGATAGTGATAGTAAAAATGACAAATTGTCACGTGTTACAATCTAACCAATCAAATGACTAGAATCTATGGATGAGTTGTATAAGACATAATATAATCTTGAAAGAAAATCAAACTTAGTTTGGAAGCAAAGGACCCAAATCATTATCCCAGGGTACCCCACACATACCTCATCTAGTGTCCAGTCTCGCATATGATTCACAGGAAAGCTGGAGCAATCTAGGTCATTTTGGCCTTTCCTTGTTGTCTTCTTTTCATTCTTTTTCACAATTTTGAACAGACCACCAACATCTTTACTGTCATCTTCATCATCTCTCTCTGTTTCAGTAACTGGATAAAAACAAGTGATGATAAAGCCTATTCAGTTTAATTGTTTCCAAAACTGATTTAAGATCTTGGACCCCAATGGAAATAAACTACATTGAGGCTTTCTTGGGATATCCTTGGTGTTTTGCCTAAAGAATTCTTTATTTCATTATTTGGTAGAAAGAGGTCATCTTTTGGTTAATTTATATCATTGTAAAAAAAAATGTTTGTCCTTTTATTTTGAACTATTTAGTCGCCTGTGCACTTGAGAGATCTTTTTTTTTTCTTGCCAGTGTTTAAAAGCTATGTTTAAAAAATATGGGCGTACCTTTTGAGTCTAATAAGTCTGTTCTCAGTCATATTAAAAATTGTTGCACCCCCCAATATACTGCTAGACTCTATCATTTATGGTAAAAAAGTAAAAGGGAAAACCTACATTTGTAGTTAACATCTGTCATTCTCCGATAAGAGTAAATGTCTTGCTCTATGACACTTTTACTCGCCATTCAAATGCGATGGATGGATTTTTTTGAAAGAGACTCTTTGTGCGGCAAAATTTGCAAAATAGTTTATTCTTTTTTCATTTTCAAAAATAAAAGTTTAAAAAGCGGTATTTTTGAATTTAATGAGGTACGTACGTAATTCGTGTATCTACACTTCTACATGTTCAAAACACTTGAAACTTGGTCACAATAAAGTTGGCATAGAAAAATTTGCATATTCAAATTTTTAGGTCGCGGTTGCCATGGTAACGGATTTTGTGGTGTCGTATTACACTTGAAACGGGGACAATCATTAAGGGCTCAAATTGAAGCTCTTGAACCAATCTGTGTATTAAACCTCAAATATTGGCTTTTAAACATGGTTGGCTATGTTATTTATGCTTATGAATATTAATGAGCTGTTTTAACCGTCGAAATTTATGTTTTTAAGATTTTTAAGACTAATTAACACACTAACCCATATCCAAATATTTATATTTTTTAGGTTTAATTTTCAAAAGCTTTAATTTAAGACCAAAACCAACCCTGTAGGACACTCCTAACTGGAGTTATGTTTGTCCCGAGCGAGAAAAGTTGCTAAAATGCATTATCGTAGAAGTCTAGAAACACCTATTTTGCATATTCTGTCAAAAATATACAAATTATTTCACATTATTTGTATGAATTATAACAGCAGTATATTTATTACATTTGATAACAGTTAAAAAACCTATCAAATGTAAATGTTTTGCATGATTTGATTTTTTAAAGATCATTTCCTTAAAAATCACTGGATGAAAAACAATAAAAAACAAAAGAAATCACTTGCTTGTATTCCTTTTGTTTCCTATTGTTTTAATACGGTTGTTTGAATTAAAGGCCTGAACAATATTGACCATAACTTTGGAACCCAATGTCCGATTTACATGGGGTAAAAAGTGATGGAAAGTGTATAAAATGCACTTTCTGTCCATTACAACTCTTAAAAGTGATGTTTTTTACCTGAATTACCTACGTACCGCCTTAAAAAAAAAAGAAGAAAAGTGGGCGTGCAACATTAATCAAACTTGTTCTTAATCCTTAGTCGCCTTAGCTCCTTCTCTTTGAATTTTCTTCCAATTCTGCAAAGTGAGATAAAACTATACAGTCATTTTCTGAGATTCCTTTTATCACTTACCATTGCCATAAACCAACTTGCGCAAGTTAGGCGTGTCACTCTGTCTCTTCAGATAGGCATCAGAAGCTTTCTGGGCGAGATTTTCCTTCCATTTTAAAAACCCTGGTAACAGAACAAAATAAACAATTGCAATAAATACAGTTAAAACAAGATGCATATTTCACATAATCCTAACCGATTTTTAACTTCAGGTTTGACCCAATACTTTAAACACTGAGGAAAAAGTGAGTTTTCAGCCACATTCAAACTGATGCACACAAATGGCCAACCATCACTAATTCTCAGCTTGGACAGCGACTTGGTCCCTGCCTATAACTCTTGGATGATGTTTTGGGACTTGGCACATATAAATACTAATAATGAGATTTATTCAGTTGGGTCATTATATAAATCCCTATCCCGTGTTTATCTTTCATGTTTCTAGCCTATTCCTCCTACACAGAGAGGTGAAGAAAACTGTTTGAATCTAGCCTGGAACCTCTCATACCATGTAGGCCCATGCAAGCCACAAGCACCATAAAGCTGCATTTTAATGATTCAAATAAAATTTAGTGCGATTCATTCATGGTATTCGTTCATGAGCATTAGCTAAGGCAGCCAAGACCTAGAAAACAACCGAGAGCCGTGATCCAAGATTGATGCATGTTTTTGTATGCTCTAATCAAGGCTACTGCATGAATGCTGCACTTAACATGTTCAAAAATACACCTACACCACTATCTTCAGTTAATTTTCAATAACGCTTTTGAGGCATATGATTTTGTAAAATGAAAAAATAGAATTCAGATTCACACGATGTTTAAAATGTGTCCCCGCCACATATAGAGATCAGTATTGCATATCACATGGCTCCTAGATGACCTCAAGTGAAGGACAAACTTGGTAGAAATGTGGAAAAAATAATGAATGTGGACTCAGTGACCAGCTTTGTTACAGGGTTAATAACATTTTCTGCACATACCATACACATAAAGACATCAATCCAAATATCCATACGGTGTCTACTTCATTGTCCTCTTTCAAAACTCATTTCGGAAGGGCAAAATAACACCACATACCTGTCCCAAGAGATGAATCTCTGGCATCACCTTCATCCTCCTCATCCATTACAGCATCTTCTGACATCTCCTCTTCCTTGCCTATTTCCACCACTCCTCCTCTATTTACTTTGTCTTCTTTTCTCTTCTCCGTCTTTTGAGTTCTTGATTTTGCAACTTCTGTCGATTCTAACAAAGACGCCATCTTGCTTTTTCTCAATTGCTTCTGCTTCAAGGAAAACTGATTTGCATATTCATCAATGTCTTTATCCTCCTCCTCAGAGTCTCCATCATCCATCGCATCATCTTCAGAGTCATCGTCACTTGGGTCCTCCCCATCATCAATGCCATCATCGTCAACTTCATCCTCTGACGATGATGATTCATCTTCACTATCATCATCAGAACTATCCTCTTCTGAAGATGATGATGATGACTGTGAATCATCGCTATTTTTACTTTTAGTTCTTTTCAAATTTTTCTCTGTGGATGAATTTGTTGAAGAATCAGTCTGTTTACTCTTTACTTTCTCCGCTTCATTATTCTTAGTTCTTTTGTTATTTAATTCCTTAACATCTAATGGTTCATCTTCACTATCATCTGAGGTTGATGATGACTGCTCATCACTCTCACTTTCTCCTGTTTTCCTACCATTGTTGCTGATTTTCAATTGTTTTGTACTGCTTTGTTCTGATTTGACATTTTGTTTTCCTCCTAGGTGTTTTTTCTTGGTGTTTGTTGACTCCAGTTCATCATCACTGTCTGCAAAGGCTAGATTTTCAACATTCTGAAACAAAATGTGATTAGGTGTGAATTATAGATTAATATATGCGCTACAAAATCAATGCACGCGCAGTCAATTTTGATGCGTCCAATTCACGAGGCCCGCAGGGGCCGATTGCATTGGATAGCAATCAAAATTTACCGCAAGTGCATTGATTTTGTCTCATTTTACGAGCATAATGGAATGCAAATTTATTAATCTAATTCATACACGACAGAAAAAACAATATTGTATATTTTGTGAAAAGAATATAAGGGCGATTTGATGCGTCCATTTCACGAGGCCCGCAGGGGCCGATTGCATTGAATAGCAATCAAAATTTACCGCAAGACAATTGATTTTGTCTCATTTTACGAGCATAATGGAATGCAAATTTATTAATCTTATTCATACACGACAGAAAAACAATATTGTATATTTTGTGAAAAGAAATAAGGGCTTTAATGACCATCAAAATCCAAAACTTCTCTAAACTAAATAAATAATCACCCGACAAAAACAATGAAACATTCATACGCACTAAACGCCCGCCACACAAACCGGAACGCAACAAGCACAGTGCATTGTAAAGATCCACTGCACTCCGCGTAGCGTACTACATATTCTTGCATTCTGATTGGCTAGGTGACACACAGAGTGTATGAATAAACATTCAAACAAAAGGCTTGTTCAAATACATAGTTTACGAATTGGCTTACAAAATCGTAAATTCCCCAATCAAAATGTTTTGTAAATTAGACCTCACGATAGACTTACATGGACTGGTGGATGCAAATAAAAAAGAATTACAATTTACAATTATGTTAATTTTTTACAATTCAACAATTCGTAACTTGCAGATTTGAACAAGCCTCTTAAGTTAAAGATCATTAAACATGATTTCAAAATACAATTTTGCAGATTTTATTTTTATAAGATATCTGTTTGTAAATTAATTTACAAACACATATCGTAGAAAAGTAAAATCTGCAAAATTTGTTTCAGAAACTCTAGTTTCAGTCAAAAATCAACACAAATCATGGTCCTTTTGATAGGCTTTAATTAGAAATATATATATGGACACAATTTTTTTTTCAAGTTGATGTTGAAAATGCAAAATACAGCATCGTTTTCCCACATTAACAACACAACCAAAAATGACTATGCATGGATCAATTTGTTTATTATGTTTAAATGTTCAAAAGTCAAAGGTAATTCTGCTCTGCATATGAGAGAAATAAAAGTAAAAGTAAATATTAAAGTAAAATGATGTATATTTTTGAAAACGGAACACATGAAACAAATTCAGCCAAACCATGTCTATTGATTTTTAATTAGCAACATTCAGAAATCTGTATACTTTTAAAATAACATTTCAGCACAAAACGATAATGCAGCATACTTCTTCAATGTTTGATGTATAATTGCAAACTCCTCAACAGAAAAAAAAGGTATGAGTTGGTATGAACCAGTTAACTAATCATCATCAGTCGACTGCACAGCAGTCGACTGATGATGATTAGTTAACTAAATTATGCTGTTGATATTATCTGTTTAAATGGACGATAACTGGTTAAACGTTTAGAGTTTTTGTGGAACGAAAAACCGTCTGAAGGTAATAATAAATCGTGAGAAAATGTAAGCAAAGAGAAAGAAATATGGCTCCTTTTTGACTGAATCCTTTAAATAAACCAAACCATGTGCATTTTGAGTTCTCCATTTTATGACAAAACATTGCAAATCATGCTTTTAAACAATAGAGATCGCCTTCGTATGTTTTAATATGCACTTGCGTTCCAACTACCAAGTTTGTTAACATACCGTATCCACTCGTCCAATTCAACTACTCATTTTCTGAATTTAAATCACGTTACAGTTGAGCGCTTTCATACTAGCGTGCCAAAAATTGTTAGAATAATTTAAAAAAAATGTCGGCTATAGAATATGACTATTTGTCAAACTTTTGGAAATGGGTATTTTGTTAATTTTAGGAGATTGTCAGATGGAAAATAGTTGAATTAGACAAGTGAATAGGGTAGATTAACTCAGAATTTCTTTGTTATTATGATCACGCTTAATTTCAGTTGATCATTAAAGTTTTGGTTAAATGTTTATCTGGTCCAAGTGAAATCTGTTTAAACGTTTAGCAAATTAAACGGAAATCGACAGCGTTATTAGTAAGTAACATATGATCTCATTGGAAGAGTCCATTATTCAATATCTTTCAGAAACATTACTAACCTTTTTCTGTTTCTTTGCTGTACTAGACACCTCTTCTAAGCTCCATCCAGTCTCCTCTTCACCATCGGAATCTTCTTCATTCTATAAGAACATGTGAGAATTTTCATGAATGCAAAATGCATGAATTCTGTATTATACTTTGTAAATCTTTAAATTCTGTATGAAGATGGCCTATATGCATCACCTTGCTAAGGTGTAGCCATAGATTAAAGAAAGTACAGATAGGAAACTCGTCTATTTGTACCCTATAAATTCGGCTAAGTTAGGGGATTGCGCCACGCGGGCGCCATGCCTGGACCGACACTGCGCAAGTGCGTAGTGACACAGCTCTGCGTTCTGTTGCGCGCTACTATTACTTGACTACAACGCAATACGCATCTTACATTTTTCCGCAAAATTGTGCGTAAGCAAAGAACAGCGATTGACTGGCTTGATAGCCGCATTCTCGGTCAAATTATTATTCAGTTACCAGAGTACGGGTGAAGCACAAAAGCATTCTTCAGGTATCCCTTATATTGTATCATGCATTGGTCGTTAGCCTGTGAGTGTGACAAAGTCCAGGCTACTCAAATTTGCTGGGAGTCTATCATGTGAACCTGCTTGACTCGCCAGGAAAATAAGTAATTTTTTCACTTTAAATTTGATGTGTTCAAGTTTGCAAAAGCATAAACTATTATGTAACCTTCAAACTTTATGAAATTTTATTCAAAGCGTAATGCTAATTTTACATCCTTTTGAATTTTGAAATAAAATTTTGAAATGCATGGAGCAAATTTCTGGTAACAGCTTTGATGGTATCAAAATAATTAATGCTAAAATTGTCAGTAAGACACACAGCAGAGAGAATAATGAAACAGTTTATTATTTAGGAAACAGTTATGTTTTCCATGCTTTTCCAAATACATAGAGGTAAACGTGCTTGAAAATGGATTTCCACAGGTGTGGTCCAGTAGCACAGAAAGCATTATCACCATTTCAACAACTCATCGTATCTTCTTATACGGGAGCGCGCCGTTGTTGATTCGTGATGAATCCACAGTTGGTATTTTAAAAAGCGCGTCACGCACGGCACAGCGTACAAGGAGGTGCGCGTTTACGCAGTACACCTAAGTTGGCGCACTGTTCATCGCGCGTCGCAACTCCAGTACGTGCAAGACTGGCGTTTGGGAACAGCAAACCAGAGAGCCACCGGCTCAGTAACCCATGCAC
>JXSR01S051001.1:26293-42249 GCA_000969725.1 Ophiothrix spiculata
AATGATATGTTCTGTTAAAACAAAACAGACGCATTTTGACACAATTGCTGGTGTGAAACAATTTTTCTGACCAGTTGGTGACTAGTGTCCCTCTAGGTTCAAATAAATAAATAATAATAATAACGAGATATTTTTGAGCGTTCATAACAATGACGCCGCTGAGCGCACGCATACCACAAAACCATTAAACTATACATTACAATTCACACAAATACAAATTCTTATTCATACAAAATCATGCATAATAGAAAAGCAAACAATAACATGTCAAACGCCTCAAATGGTTGTAGAAACTTTTGAAAACGTTGTGAATTTTAATCGACGCTAGTTTTGTATAGTGTAAATATTTTTGATTGATTGATTAATTGATTGACCAATTTTTAGATTTTTAGAAGAATTTTATTATTTTTTCTTTTCCGCCTGTTGATCATATCAAAACACTTGGGGCTATGAGTTTCAAATAATTTGAACAGAATGGTGTGAACATTTTAAATTAATATCAACATTTTTTAAATCAAGTACTATGACTTTACGTATAACTATTGCATTTCGCATCTCTATAAAACATAGGAAACGGGTTCCCATCGCCGATATACTTGTAATATGAAAGTGACATTTGATGAACATATTGCAATTTTGAAGTGGTCTGGTCGATTTTTACTCTCCATTGATAACAATTGAACATGCTTGTGGCAACAAACCGACGCCTTGCGAAGGTATAACTTGTTTTACGAAACCATCATGTGTTTTTATTCTGTAATTCATGTAGGTTTACTTGTCACCGAATACACTATTTGGCGTGTTAATAATTACATTTACGTCCTGGGCTTAGATGCACTTAATCTGTAGTATTATAATCAATTTATGAAACAATATGACAAGATTTAAGCAATTATGACAAAAAAAAAATAATATCAAAATCGCCAACCCCAAAGACAATATTGCTTTCAAGTATAAAAGTGTGATTTAACTGTACGTTAACTGGGATCTGAATCTGGGATAGGATGAATATTATTGGTATTACCTAATTCAAATTGGCATAATGTTGCTTCAAGACAAACAATATCAATATGTGTTAGCGTCAAAAATTTGATGTCTGTCTGGGTTGCCTGTAAGTGAACGCTGAATTGAGAGCTCTTCTAACTATAATAAGGATGATATCAGTGTTTAAAAGATACTCGGTCTGATCAAAGTTTCTTACGTCAATCCAACAAAGCAGATGTTCTTGTTGGATAACAGGGTTTATGAGCATATTTCAATCTTAGTAAGGTATCATAACCTTAACTTAGAAATAACAATGGAGAAGTAATCTGCGTCTTTATCTTTGTAAGTAAGAAACATCAAAATGACTCTTTGCAAAACTCATTAATTATGATATCTATGGTTTGCATTAAAGAAAAGCAGTCAATGATAAATATGTCAAAACAATTAGAATAGGTCTAAGGTTTTGTAGATGGTATGATGATTGTCTGATTAGTTTGGTGAACTTATTATCAAGACAGTATTGTCTTGACGGAGTGTATCAATTTTGCTTTTTTCTAAAACAGGAGTAAAATGGGGGTGGAAATATGGCTTTCTTTTGGTTTAAGTTAAATTTGTTATTGAAGTAGTTGTAGAATTAAATAGATAGGAAGATTTTTTTAAACACCAGTGAATAATTTGTCATATTGGTTTTACCAGTTGTTTAAACCGTTCATTTATGTTGTTTTAAATATTTAAAAATATATAGTAACTAAACACCATGGGGCAGATTTATACTGTGGTATATACATTAAGAAACACCCACGAGGTTAAATGCCATGAAAATATGAAAGATGTATTCTAACAATATTGATGCAAGGTAAGCTGGACCGTATGGGAGGATATGTGGTGAATATACATGTAAACAAGTGTTGGTTACTTGTCACTCATGATACACTAAGCACGTATTTGCCCTTACAGCAATTTGAAAAATAGAACGGACATCTCGATATCCAATCCATACTATAATTATTACTGTTGTCACGATGACATTAACAGATTTAATGAACACGCATTTAATGACGAATTAGGCAGTAATAATACGAAATGTAATTTGATTCAGCTCAAATACTGATTGTTTGACCTAAATGACCGAAGATGATACACAATGTGCATGAAACATGAAATAAAAAATATAAGGCATATTAGAGTTCTAATTTTGGTTATCTATCTTCTGTCTAATGGCGCATTTTTATTATTACTCTTTGAGTTAAAAAAATATTTACCCTGAGCACTACAATTTCATCATCAACAGTATTCAAATGTGTCCTCACAAAATAAATGAAACTATCAGTCATATTAATCTTCCACTACTTAATATTTATATATATATGTTTCGTCTATGATTTTTTCATCTTCTAAAATGATATTTGCACGCATCTTTTAAGGGATGCACCTGACACCTGAAGTGTTGTCATCAACATTGCAAACTTCCGAATCAATTCAATCTTCAAATTATCGAAATATCAAACATCGGTGATTATGAAACCTTAAATCAAATACAGTTACAAGTTCATAAACATTACATACTATTTATAGTTATATAAAACATACAGAACAGGTACTTACTGCCGACATTCTTACAGTGCCATATTGCACGCAGAAGAGGTACTCATTGCCGCTATAATATTAAAATAATCTGAAATCAAAATGATATGCTATGAACATATTACAATCTTAAAGTGGTCTGTTCGCTTATTTCTCTCCTTTTAAGTACTTATGGAATACGCCGACGCCTTTTCAACGCATTCTAGGTTTTACGAAACACTTCAAGTAACATACTTTTGATTTCTTAATTTTACAAGAATATTGTAACGTTTTATCTAGAGGCGTCATTTAGTATGTTTTTATTATAGCGTTGATGTGCTAAATTTGACCTCATTAAAGTTACCGTATGTTACTAGAGGTGTCTAGGCTGTATGAGATAGGTGTCTACGGAGATATTATGTAAGCAATTAATCGTCAGATGGTTACTTTTCTGTAACAGTGGTTGGATAAATGAAAATTAAGGAAATATATTTAGCATTTTGGTCAAAAGTAGTTAATCCAGAATAAATCATACATTTCAGACATTTTGCTGGCTACATATTTGTATGTTTTATTTTTTAACGAGTTTGTTCCTGAAGGACTTATTCATATAAGGGCTTATGCGTTTCATATAATATTGACTCTTATATTCACATTTGTGCCTAAAGGAGACGAGCCCTTTTGACGTCTCGCTTGGCTGAATGTCATTTTTACTGCAAGTTTTGGCCTACTTACACACGTTTGATCATCGCAAATTTTGGCGTGTGTATGATATAGAATCTCTAGTTTATACATGAACGTTTACTAATGATTTAACGCCCATGATCAAGGTCAAAATTGCATCAACAGACTACTTCTGAAAAGCACTTCGAATAATCCGATTTCATTAAAATTTTGGCAGGTTAAATATCAATGTTTGATAAACGAATTATGTATGTTTTTGATCATTCATGGTACCATTAAACATCCGGACAAACATTGACAATGACGGTCAAGGTGTTACAGTTTACATTCGAATTTTCCGTTGTGGAAATTTGCCAAAAATGTCGCCTTAGCTATAGTCAAAAATAATTATTTGAATTGAAAAGAGTTCCCATGTTACTCTATTAACCATATATATAGTTTTTGTTTCATTTTCAGTAAGTTAACATGGAATAACCAGGTCTTTTTCATCGAAAAGTTGGGCAAAAACGAGGAAAATCAAACATGCACATTTGAACAGTTAAAGTTTTAAACTCACTTTTTAAACATGTTCCTTACAAGTAACATGTCCGAAAATGAGCTCTAAGGTTAAAATCACAAAATAACATGTAAATATATATTTTGTACTCGCATCAGCAGCATCCGTGGAACAAAAAAGGTGAATTCCCATATAATACCATTGGCAAGATGGCGTGTCTGTAGAACAACTTGCCAGTAATTGCGTCTTCCAATTTGTTGCAAACTCTTCATTAACTATAAGCATGCATTTAAATGTGTGCTTTAATTAAATAGTGAGTTTGTATTACGCGCCCAAATATGCGCTGGTCTTGAAACATTCAACAGTGAAAACAGTTAACCTTGCTGTTATAGACAATCAATTCAATTGATGCATTGACCCAAATAATAGTTAGACCAAAGTATCGTCGCACTAAAAAAATTTGAAATCGAACGTGCTTTTACTCGATTAACTCTTTAAAACTGCCAATCTTTTAAGGATTGGTCACTCACCGACACCACTCTTCTAGTGTCAGTGACTAATCTTTAAAATAGTGGCGGCAGTGACCAATCTAAAAGAGTAGCAATTTTAAATCTAACAAAGAGTGAAGAATAACTCTAAAAGAGTGACATTTCACTCTTTTCGAGTGAAACCCCATTCTATTCAACCAAAAAAGAGTGAAATGTCACTCTGTTCGAGTGAAACAAAATTCACTTCAAGAAAAAGTGACCATCCCCCTTTTTTTTTCATTTGAGAGTGTACAAAGCAAAAATAATGGATAAGTTTACATTTTATTCTAAATAATTCGCGATTTTGAGTTATGCAATTTTTATGTTGGCTTTGCATGGCATGTTCAAGGCCATATACATATACATTTTTATTACTCACGGCAGGTGTCCCTTAATCCAAAGAGCTGATTTATACCAAAATCGCAATTTCTTTAAAATATTTGATAGACAATTATTTTATTAGTGTGATGATATATTAGCTTGAATGACTGATTGCATCTGAACTCGATTGTCTATTATATCTTTTCACGCAGCGGGTTAAAATATGGGGAACTAAAAAGCGAAGTGAAATAAGTTGTTTTCATCTAAGAAGAGGGGCGGGTGGTAAATACCCGCCCTGTGAAAATGAAATTGACTTGTGTTTTGTTGTTTTATACCATATAATAGGGTAGGCTCTCCTCTTCCCATTGATACCAAAATCATGAAAATTAGTGTGTGTTTTTATAATAGATAAATAAAATGGTAATTCTAACATGTTCTGTAAGTTTAATCTTCATATAGCATGCAGATATTATTTTAATGGTGAATTTTCTATGACGGGGTGGTCCTCTGTCCACAGACTTTGACGGCTTACCCGACTCACCTAAGGTGGTTCCCCGACAAAAATATGACCGCAAAAAAAAACCAGTTACTTGGATGCCCGAGGTCACTTTGTTTTGCATTTGGGGGCAATCAGCGACGATTCACCATTAAGGGGATGTTAAACACCCCTTAGATGAACAAGACGTGTCAAATTTGTGTTAACTATTATTCAAATATTACACCTCACTTACACATGCACAGGTTTATTCATTTTCATTTTAAGTCACATGAATTTAAAGATAAACAAATGAAATGGGTAAAATTGATCGTTTTATTATCACAGGAGTTGTTTTTACATGCCAAAAGAACTTTGAAGTATTTTTGTCAGGACTTAATGGCGATCCCGTAACTTGCCTGCAAAACTCAATGGTGTTTCTGTAACTTCATGGGAGTAACTCACCATTTTAACTCGCAATCTCCAAACTTACCAATTTTTAACTCACTCAAAACATGCCCTCCCTATCATAATACATCCAGGATAACAGCAAAAGGTCTTAGATACGGTTGCTTAGAGACAGAATGTTAAACATATCAGACTTGCTATGTTTATACGATTCATAAATGAGTTTTAAATATATTTTACGTGACTTTTTCCACCTTTTCTAATAGTCATCGTATTAAAAACATATTTTTCTTGCCAAAAACTTAAAGAAAATTTTTTTTAGCTTCTGTCAACCAATTCTTCAGGGCATGTATCCTTAACTTTGATAAATATGTCTATTGTGTGAATTGGTAAAGGCTCTACGAGGTTGTCATTATTAGAATCAATCAGGATCAGAATCAACAATATACTTAGATTAGTCTATGAAGCAAAAGGGAATGCTATATGAAAGCGTGTACAATAAACTCATATTCTTCATTAGTTGTCCTACCTTTATCTCTTACCTGTTATTCATATTATTGTGCTCGGGGCGCCACCATACTTCTTATGTTTCTGTGATGTTAGAAAAGAGGATGGATCAGGGCTTCAAAATCCACAGTAACGCGGCCGCGTCGTTCCCAGAAAAAGGTTGAAGTCCCAGAAAAAAACGGCAAGTTTAATTCAAAAAAATGATATAAAGTAAAATAATAACAAACATTTTTGACGACAGATGATTTTTTTCTGGCAATATTGAATGATGAAATACAAATAAATGAGCCAAACTTTGGGGTGAATGTCAGATTACTGTCAAAACCAAGCGATTTTTTAGAGCAATTCATGCATTTTTTTCATGAATCTCACAGAAAATTCTCATCAGCACTATTAAAGTTCCCAGAAAGGTTTATTTTTTTTCTATACCCTGGGCTGGATGTTGTTGTTAGTTAATTTAAAAAAATCAAAACTTAGTGGGCAAATGATTATGTTATTGATACATACTTATAGATTATACAAAGGAGACACGAGATATATTTGATAATTTATCGATTCAGCCCGCTTGTTAAATATGAATATAACTTTGAATCTTCCTATAGTCAAAGATGGCGGGTCTATCTACGCCTTGTGTATTACCAAATAGCACTCCTTTCTCTAGGCCTTGTTGTGTGTAAGTGATTTTAAATGCATGCATTAAACTCATGCTTTTTACTATCTTTTGCATTTCTTATAGAAAAATATATTCCTGTAGAATTCAATGGTGCTTTATCGATCAAACAAAAACAGAGGCTCGTTACGGAATTGTGTTAAACGTCTCTCGATTCATGTATGAAGAGTTCAAGATAGAATTTAATTTTATTGATTTTCAGTCCTCACGTAAATCAGATACTGATATATGTGATGGCTCACCCCGAAAGAGGGGACTTTGCAGATGATATCAATTTTGATTGTATCATTTCATCTATTCTAGCATTTTCTTTTTTAAAATGACACCTTACTTGTTGAAATTGATCAAGGCAATCAAATTTAACAACAAAAAATCTGCTGGAAAATCGTATTATTTTCTTTATTTTTTGCTGCCTATTTTCACCAGTTTCTCGAATAGTGTTCTGTCGCAAAGTCCCCCATTTCGGGGTGAGTCATCACCTATGTTATTTCGAAATTTCTATCCTTTGTTTTCATTAAAATTGATAGATTACGAAAAATGTTAATATGAGATGAAGTCGATTATACTTCATTCATACACTTCAGGTGTCACCAAGCCAATCAGAATGCAAGAATATAAAGTACGCGGAATGCTGTGGATCTTCACAATGCACTGCACTTGTTGCGTATCGGTTTGCGTGGCGAGTGTTTAGTGCGCATGAATGTTTCATTAATTTTGTCAGGTGATTATTTATTTAGTTCAGAAAAGTTTTGGATTTTGATGGTCATATTAAAAGCCTTATTTCTTTTCACAAAAGCTACAATATTATTTTTCTGTCGTGTATGAATTAGATTAATAAATTTGCATTCCATTAAGCTCGTAAAATAAAACAAAATCAATGCACTTGCGGTAAATTTTGATTGCTCGGCCCCTACGGTCCTCGTGAATTGGACGCATCAAAATTGACTGCGCGTGCATTGATTTTTGTCTCATTTCATTTTGCGTATGAAATGCGTATTTATGGACCTAAAATAAAGTAAGATGAAACCTATCATTCAAATCATTCATGTTGTCAATTCTTAAAACGGGCCTCAAGATGCCAGCTAAAGTACCGTCTGCGTTGATATTTCCATTCCAATAGAGTTAAAATTCTCATGCACGGCAAAATAAAAAATGAATTTTACACAGCTTTAACTTACTATTAATGTATACACGTTTAGCCTATGTACTTCATTTTATGTACATTGATGTGTTTGCATGCATCTTTAAGCTGTCCGTCTAACACCTCAAGTACTTTTAACAAAATTTCAAATCAATCTTCAAGATATCAATATATCAGAATGTTGTTAATCAAATACATTGACTATTTATAGGTACTTATTGGACATACTAATACATTTCACAGCTCTACAGTGTGTCCCAGAATGAAGTTATCAAGATTTCGATGCCACATAATTCCAAAACTAAATTATCCTAGCCAATGAAAGTTAATGACAATCATGCTTGATGTCTTCACTTGCTCTGGTGCAAAAATGAATAAAATCCATTTTCTACTTTTCTAGAAGTAAGCGTTTGAAGCTCCAGAGCAATTTGGACACTTTTCCCAGTTTGGAGAGGTCGTAAAAATCAAGTGATTATTCGCAGCGGAAGTATGCGAGCAAGGATGTCATCTTTACCAACATTTCTCTTTTGTTTCGTATGTTGCTTCTCCTTGATGATACCTTGGAGTCTTAGTAAAGGTTCAGCTGAATGTTAACTCGGCCGTTTTACCTTGGCGTCCAAACACTTCTTTTTTGCCGTTCCGTCTGTCATCTGATACCATAAGCTAAATATTTTGTGACATTTTTAAGATGTGCTACTCGTGCAATGAGAATATCTGGCTCCTGTTAATGTTAAATAAATCTTTCCATTGTTTCAATGATACCTGCACTTTCCAGGTATTGGTCAATCATGATACTCTTTTCTCCATTGACAAATTAGGAGTTATGTTTGCTTTGAATTACCATACGGTATTCCTACAACCACTGCTACCAGGGTATCAGCACTTTACAAATTAGTGTGCTTTCAAATGGCCTGCTAAATACTTTTCCTGAAAGATTACCTAATAAAATATATTAAATGATTTTTACATATGAAAAGGAACCAGATTTAGGTTAAAATATTCTTGAAAACAAAGACACTTATAATTGAACAAATATTATTATGATTATGTCTGCAACAATGGCGTTATTCGTTACATGGTTACGCTGCAAATCGCCGTGGAAATTTTACAACCTCCCCAAACTGGGAAAAGTGTCCAAACCCCTTTTGAGCTTCAAACACCCACGTCCAGACAACTTATGCATGGATTTTCTTCATTTTTGCACCACAGCAAGTCAAGACATCAGGCATGATTGTCACCAAGTTTCATTGTCTGAAATCAATTAGTTTTTGAATTGTGTGGCGTTGAAATCTTGATAACTTCATTCTGGGACACACTGTATAATATAGAAAACCTGCACTCATCGTTAACATACTCGTAATTTGAAAGTGACATTTGATGAACAGATTGATATCATGAAGTGGTCTCTTTAATTATTTCTTTCCTTTGAAATTGATAACAACTATAAAATGATTAGGGCAACATACTGACGCCTTGCCAACGTATTGCAAGTGTTACGAATTCTTTTGGGCAACATGTCCAAATGTACGTTATTAAACTTTAGTGGCTTAACATGAATAATTGCGTTCATATTTTGTTTCACCACCATTTTGGTTATAATATTAAATTGATCAATTTAGAAATAATGATATCAAAATGACGATTAAAGTTGCTAGTTTTAAAGACTTCGTTGCTTTCAAGTGTATAGTATAAAACCAACGTCGTGACGTAACTTATCTGGGATCTTTGAGTTGCATCGAGATGTGACCAAATTAGATTAGCCAAAAGTTTGTTAACTTAACGAAATATGCGTCGGTTGAAATATTGATGCTCCATTTTTGCTGCTTATTTATATACTTGCAGATGGTTTAATTATTATGTATAAATAATTGTTCCAAATTTAGTTAGAAAAAAGACTGATTAACACAATCAATAAAAAAAGGTTAAATTACACTAAATGGGCAAACTCACTGCTTTGCTTAATTTTGAATAAATGCGTTTCTGACAACGGTATCTTTTTTTTTCTTTTTTTGTGTTAAAACTCAATTTTTTTTTATGGTATTAAAGTTTTATAAGCATCTAAATGTTTAATGCATTATCATATTTGCAAAGTTTAAATGCTCCTACAGCTTCTATAGTTTTCGCAAACGATCATTTTTCTACATGTGACCAATCTTTGGGACACCTTGTACATAAGGAAAAATGTCATGGAAACACAAAATGATATATTCATGCAATATTGATACAAGGAAAGCTGACGCATATGAAAGGACACATTTGATGAATATAGATTTTGAAAGTACCGGTAACTTGGCATTCATGATACACTAAGCACGTATTTCCCCTTAGGGCGGTTTGACAAATAGACAGGACATCCAATCCAAGTCGTACTACTTTTGTGGCTGTCGTTTTGCCATCGGAATTACACATATCATTTAACAATAGAACTGGACATCAGATCACAGAGTGATCAAATCTACAATTGACATTCACCCTTGTTATTGGCAAACAATTAATGATGAATAAAGTAGCAATATGCGAAAATACTCTGTGTATGAGCAAACAGCGATTCCTTGCAATTTCGTGACTGTAGATAATATATTTTATGCTTGAAACATAAATAATGAAATCACGGAGGTATAGTACAGTTATACTTTTGTATCTACCTCCAGCATAATCGCGTTAATTTTGTTGATTTATAATTCATTGCTCCGTATTCACAAAAATTAATCCAGTAATACTAGCTTATTCCTGGATTTCTCATTCTTGGAACAGAGATAACCCACAGTCCTGAATTAAGTTAAAATTTACGAAGCCTGGAATAACTAATCCGTGGAATAACTTTATTCTTTGTTTGCTAATACCAAATGACGACATCAATTTAGAATGAACATAAGTTGGCTTGTTTATCAGACACTTGTTGCTCCGACTTTTGCTGGAAGAGACACATTATAGTTTTTTTGAGCTACCAAATATTTTGTGTAACAAGTCTTTGTTATCTTATAATCTAGTAATATAATTCCAATGCATCTTCTAATCAATAACGGATAATTGGTGTTCAAAAAACCAAACATTCTCACCAAATTTGTTTGGTGAAAATGTTTGGTGATTTTTAACGCGTCACAAATGACAATTCGATTGTTTTATCTTCAACTCATTACATATGTTTTGTTTTTGATTCTTTCATTTTATATATTTGCATTCGCATCTTCAAAGGGATGTATCTGACACCTCTCAAGTACTGTTAACAACAGACTAACAACATTACAAACATCCGAAATTAATCAAGTTTCAAAATATCAAACACTGGTGATTATGGAACTTTAAATCAAATACACCGACGAATTTATGTAGAAATATAACATTTTGCATTTATACGATTAGATATAAAACATACAAAACAGGCACTTGTTTGAACATGCATATGCCGTGATTACATTACACTCTTAATGCGGTGTTGTCCTTATTTCTCTCCTCAGAACAACTCATAGTTCTGAAATAAAAACATGTGGACGCCTTGTCAACGCATTATTAGTGTAGCATAACAATTCCAGATACAAGCTTTTGTTCATTTCAACAGGTTTATCATGTGTTTTCACAAATTTGCAATCTTTCCCAAATGGACAATTGAATGGAAATAAGTAAGCTGTGTGGCCCGTGTGCTTCAAATACTATAGAAAGTAATAAATAAGCTGTCTAGTCGAGATAGGTGTCTAGGGAGATTCAATGTAATGAATTGACTGTCAAATCTTACACATTTTGTTTCTGCAATGTATTGAATGAAACTTGTAAAAATATTTTATATGTTAATTTCTTTAGTTTATCGAGAATGGATTCCAATTTCAATGGATGCTGCTGGCTAGATGTCTTGATACTGTAAAGCTTAATAAATTTGTTCATACAGGACAAAATATATGTGACCCGTCATATCCAAATTCACCCTTATGGAATCCATAAGGGTCCCTTATGGTACCCATAAGGGTCCCAAAATGAAAATTGATTTATTGGTCTCATCTGAAAGATTATATATAAGCTTTAAACTGACACATTGCTATTGGTTATTGGATGTTCGATTGCAAAGTTACATCCATATTCGTAAAAGGCATCAGGCTGATAGTTCTGGAAAGCTCGACTTTAAAGTTTCTGTACTGGTAAAACAAATGGAGAAAGGATTTTTATCTCGGTTTTTAAAACATTTGTCTTATGGTTTGGATGTTGGAACCTGGTTAATATGATATAATACGCTTTAAAGGTAACGTTTCTGATGAAATTAGAAATTCGACCTTGGACTTGTTTTTTACTATGCTCAGCTTCAATTGCCCGTGCCGACCTCATATTTATGACGGAACACATATATATGTTAATTTCAAAATGTATAAGTCCTCCAATGTTTGTCTTTCTTTTTTATATTGATCCTTTATATATTCATAGTTTTTGAATGACCAATGGCATTTGAAAAAATGTCTCCGGAAAGCTCTCGTTACGTTACAACTTACAAGTATATTGTGAAAATGCTGAGAATTGTTTGATGAATTATCTTCACTATGTTTGAATATTACTGATGATGAGTTATGCATAGAATAAGAAAAAGAGCCAATTCAAACATTGATGAGTCATATTTACCGATGTTATTGACAAACAAAGCATTTTTCTGATCGTGTATCCTTTTGCATACCAGCATAGCTGGCCTAGTAACTATTCTAGACTCGTACTGTAACTCGTAATAAATATTATTATCCATCACTATCTAAAACGCATGAGTAGTTTTCCTGAAGTAATTGAAAGGTCTACTTAATTTCAACAAAGTACAAATAAAGTCGTTTGTTTCAAATGTGTTTTTACTTTGAAATGCTTCAAAATAAATGCGAGTTGGTGATAATAACATTGACCTGAAATTTTTTTGGCCATAAGCATTATGATCTTGCTCTGAATATTTTTCATCAGCATATTTTTTCCAGTTACAACCCCCACACCACACAGAAATCTCCAACCCCACACCCCTACACCATTTCAGACACACACTGCCACACACACATTGATAAACAGAAGTTAATTGATGAGAGAAAGAATTGCTAGGTCAATTTGCGTTTTGGTACAATTGGTGATGAACTGTTAGGGGGCGATAACCAACATCCTACCTTACAAAGACAATGGTTAAAGCAAAAAGTGACTACTTTGTTAAACTGTTGAATCTGAGAGCATCAAAATCCAAATAAATGATGAATTGTATATGTATTACGTCATAACAAAAGATACCTTAAGGTCGACATAGTAAATTACGAGATACGGGCCATTAAAGCTGAGCATAGAAAAAATCACTTCCAAGGTTGAATTTCAAATTTCATCAGAAACGTTACATTTTAAGTGTATCATATTTATCAAGTTTCAACATCCAAAACATAAGACAAATGTTTTAAAAACCGATCATCCAATAACCAAAAGCAAGGTGTCAAAAAAAATCAATTTTCATTTTGGAACCCTTAAGGTAGCTTTGGATATGACGGGTCACATATATGAAATAATGTATATAACTCACGCAGTTTTAGGATGAACATTATTGTTCATACTTTGACCCACCTCATCCCAATCGTTGAAATGTCGCTTCAAGATAACCATCGCAATATATCATTATCTAAATATTCAAGAAAGTCTGATCATTCTAAGATGAGGAAGTTTAAATTTCAAAGACATTCGGTCTGATCAAAGTGTCTTACGTCATTAAATTGAGCAGGTGCTATTGTTGTGATAACAATGTTAACGATTCAATGTAACAAATCTTTAGTAACTTATCACTATTTAAACATAGTATAAAACGCGCTTTTATATCTTTACATGTGCGGAACTATAACTATAAGATGACACCTGCCAACTCACTCTGTTATAATTTTCTTTATAGTTTGTTAAAGCAAATCAATCAAAAATATTTTCAAATCCAATATTGGTGATAAAAGCGTCAAGATAAATGTTGTTTATGCCCCCAAATAACAAATAAAACGTTGGCTATATCATATCATAAAAATCTTCTACCTAGTGAAGTGAGCATAGTGAATAATAAAATTAATATAATTGCTATCAACTTTCATGGCTGGTTAATATTTCTGATTTTTTATAAAGGACTTAGCTGAATATATTCATTTAGCTTGTTTCTTAGATGAATGATATACTCACTCAATATAACTACAAGGAAAAGTTGAAAACATAATAAGAAAGACACAAAATTAATAGTTTAAAAGTACCGGTAACTTGGTATTCATCGTACACTCCCGGGGGGGTAACTGATATTGGTTTCCGGGTAACCACCCGAGTTCCGCAGGTATTTGCGAAAATGGATGAAATGATACCCTATCTGAGACCATAAACATGATAAATCTACCTTATCTGTTCGAATGGACACCCTATCCGGGACCATGCCTGTTCAAATGAATACCCTATCTGAGACCGTGACAACATAATTATTACAAGAAATCATAGGTAAAATGTAACTGTACACCATTTGAACACTCTTAAGGGGTGTGTCCAGGTATTTGAAGCAATTTAAGGCATTATTATCATTAATTCAACCATTTCTTCATAGTTTGATACCTTATCAGAAACTGAAAGGCCAAATTTGATACCCTATGTGAGACCTTCAGAGTACCAGGTCGATTTTGATACCCTATATTGCAAGTCTCGAGACCTGTCCAGGTCTCGCTTTTTTGGTAACGCGGGTGGTTACCCGGTCAAAATACCCAGTTACCCCCCGGGCGTACACTAAGCACGTATTACCCCTCAAGTCATACCGGACACCACAAAAAGCAAGTTGTACTACTTCTGAGCTGTCATATTGCCTTCACAAAACCTACATATCTCTTTACTCTGGGGCTGAGCATCAAATTTTCAACTGACATACAATATGAGAACACTTCAAATGATGAATACGCAGCTCTCTTTGAAAGACCTATTGTAATGCAAAAATAAGCTAAACCATTTAACTTATGAATGACCGTCGTAGATTTTCTATATACATCATACGTGTACCGGGCTTGTACCAAACCAGAGTAGTCCTCAAACATATCTTTGACTACTCGTATCTAAATAGATTATTTTGGAAACAATACATGCAAGTTAATCTCGTTGTGTTACTGGGACATGTAGTGAGAAATATTATGAAAATTAAAGCCGTAGCTACTGTGATTTATATCCTTTGGTTAATCGTGAAAATTTCAACTGCATGATCATAACTGAAATTACCACCAAAATATTTGCCGAACAGTTTAGTGGTCAATATTTACTAAACGTCTTCACATTGTACTAATTTTGAACAGAAAAATGATTAGTTTGTATAGAATATTTACTCGCTATTTCATATTTACTTTTTATCCAGGTCCATTTTGTGAGCCAGACTTTGATGGGATCCTGTGTTGGCCTCCAACATTGGCTGGTCATAATGCTACTTTACACTGCCCACTCTACGACAATCCAGGTAAGTATTTATGATGGCATCTTGCTATCGACTTCAACCTTAGCTTAACTGATATCAATTTACATCGTCCATTTCATTTTACAACAATTCAAGTTTAGTGTTAGCAAAAAGCAGTCAGAAGTGGTGCCGTTTTTACTTCAAACTGTAGGTTACCACAAGGCTCTATAATAGTTCCATTATCGATACCATTTTAGGATCGTAAGAAAGCATGCTATAGGTATGCTGATGATATACAGTTACTGATGTACTGGTAACCATCAATCAACCTGATAACGACTTCAGCCTGTGAATGACGATCATCATAACTATGACTAGTCAATTTTCATCTTGTAAGCTGCAGTTTGTCGTACCAAAAAAGTCTTAGTTTTGATACATATTGTTTAATGGACTGTTAATACTTTAAAATACAAAAAAATGGTTATCTTACGACTTACAAAACTGTACTGGCTACCCGTTGAAGACTGCGTTGCTTTTAAGGTGTTGTTATACGTAAAACGTTATTTGAATTAGAGCATGAGGAATTGTGTACCATCTAGATCAAACACACAGAGTATTGTCAGTGTCGAAATGATATGGAAATGAAAAATTGACAGAATTCTAAATTATAAAACCTCATAGACGTTTTGCTTGTGTTTGTATGAGCGGTGATTTTGTTCTATAGTTTTAAAACAGGATTAACCCTTGTCTTGTTCAAAAGATGAACTTACAATTACCCAAAACCCCTAGGTCATATTCGTTT
>JXSR01S051001.1:45338-62211 GCA_000969725.1 Ophiothrix spiculata
TTCAACATGCATTGATTCATACGAAATTATTTCTGTATAGCATTAACATGAAGCCATATAAACCTCAATAGGGACATACCACTTCCACGATTTCCTGCATATTCTATTATTCAAATATAGAGAATATCTGTTACATTTTATCACATTCTTAAATTCTAATCATACAGACACTATGAAAAGCATCAAATTATCTTTCTCATGATATTCCTCACGGTTCATTTCATACATTTCGAATTAGCTAAATCCCAACGGTTGTCTTCTTGCTATCTAAGCAGAGTGTGATAAAGAGCCAATGTACCCGTGTGTTTCATTTGAAGTTAATCAAAATCTCATTTGTCTATACTCGAAATGTGGTAGAACCTGTTCCTTTTACACCCAATGCGTAGATTAGGGATCATCTAACTTTTTTTTCGGATATTTTGGTTTTGCCGCTACCAATCTGATCTTTAAAAATTAGATATTCATAACA
Organism: Ophiothrix spiculata; assembly: GCA_000969725.1. Taxonomy (NCBI): domain Eukaryota; kingdom Metazoa; phylum Echinodermata; class Ophiuroidea; order Amphilepidida; family Ophiotrichidae; genus Ophiothrix; species Ophiothrix spiculata. Next base: position 45,808 of record JXSR01S051001.1, read on the forward strand.
TAAATTTTGTCTTTTCTTTTACGTTTTATGATATGATACTGATAATATGAAAATAGCAGTTTTGCAATATTTGAATATACGAGGGTCATTCAAAAAGTTCTACCTGTTGTATCATAACTTTTGTTCTAATAAAGGTAACTACTTAAAATTTGGCAAAAATATAGTTAAGAATGTCCCCTACACATGGTGCAACAATCATATAAATATCTTATCTAGATTTCTGTAAGTTTCATGAAAACCACAGACGGTTTCGTTACAACGGAAACGGTCAAAATATGTGCAACATTTTTAAAAGTGGCTAAAATACAGTGAATTAAAGAGGCCATAATCTAGCCATGTAGTATTACTATACAGTTAAAAAAATTTGTAGAACATAAGAATGAACATACAATTATGCGGGATGATTAAAAAAACTGACTCACAAGGATAACAATAATATGATCAAATAGCCCCTCCAGCAATAATATCAAAATCACCAAAGACACAGTTTACGAAGAAATTGACCTTAATAAAACAAGATACAAAATGGTAGCATTGTTAAGCTTTATTTTTAAAATATTTTCATGGTAGATACCAAAAGCAACCAAATTCATGTTTTTGACTGAAAAATGTGGTGTAGTATTGCTTTTTACATAAAAACGCACTTGGAAAAGTCAGGCTGCAGAGAAACACACTATGCTGATATTCGTAATCCTAAGAGGGTACAAGACATCCTTTCAAATTTTGGGATTCTGGGTAATTTATGTCTGTTAACAAGTTTACTTTATCAGTGACAAATGACTTGTTGGACTGTTAGGTACACTTTCATATCAAATTTATTCTGTAACTTACATAACATTTGGGTTTACAGATGGGTTTTCATACATAAGCTGCACATATAATTTCAGGTGAAATGTCATTAGATATTTTACCGTTTCCGGTGTACCCTAACCCTACTGTGGTTTTCAGATAACCTACATAAATCTAGAAAAGATATTGATATGATTATTTCATCATATGTAGGTTACATTCTTAGCTATATTTGTGTCAATTGTTAAGTATCTACCTTTAACAGAACAAATATTATGATACAACAGGTAGAACTTTTTGAATGACCCTCGTAGAAAAAAGAAATTATATCCGAACAGCAGATAGGTAAAAAATTACATATTTCTTTATTTTGAGATGGAGATGTGGGACTAAATTATTTCTACGAGCTTGTTTTTAAGTCGATAAAACTTCTGTATTTATTTATATCTAATACTTTTAGATTTTTTCTACGCTTTCTTGTGTATGTAGGGGTGCATGAGTAGTCCTTGTCCTGTAATTCATATATTATCTATACGCTTGGGAAATAAATAAATTAAGGGAATAACTTACTTGAGATAGCATTATCAAAATCCATTATGTGGCTAATAATTTTTGTCAATGATTAACGTAAAATTCAATATATAATTATATTGGCCCTTTTGGAATTAAAGATCTATCAGTACCTCCCTACATTGATCCCTTCATTTCTTCCGCCCTTACTTCCCTTTTTGTGAAACCAATAATCACCATAGGCTTCCCCACCATTAAATTGCTACATCAGTAGTGAACGTCACAAGCGGAATTACCCACAAATGTAATGACCTTTTTTTCTTAAAGTTGTAGGATTCTATTTTAGCATTCATATAATTTACTTTTTTTCTGATTGACCTTGACCTCGAGAAATGTATTTTGTGAAATTTCAACCTTGGTTTACTTCTTGTTTTCATTTAAGGCCAAATAAAAAAAAAGTTTGTTTCTGGTAACACGCGCGCGTTTCTGTTTAGTTACATATTTCCAACATCTCTTTTTTTTTTTTTGATATTTCGCATCAAAAAACAAAATTAAAAAAAACCCACCAAATTCTGTAAAAAGCTTACTGGAGACTTGCGTAAAAACAAACTAACACCAATTTAGGTACCCGTTGTATTCTCACCCTATCAATTTGTCGGCAATTAATTGTTCATAATATGTGAAAGCCAGCGAAATCGGTGAATAAAAATGGCGGAGAGTACCGATAATTTGATTTCTCTTTATGCCGTGTCTATTTGTTGATAATAGTGATAAAGAGAGAGGTTTTGAAGGATTTGGACAAGAAAGAAATTGATGCCATGTATGAAGATCATTACGATAGCGTCAGTCGAGATTATTTTGTTTTGACTGGCGAGAACTTACAAGCACTAGTGGGCTCATTCCAGTGAAAACTAAACCTTTTTTATTTCAAGCAAAAAATTATCTTTTTTATTCGACCATATGAGCAGTTTTTTCAGTCATACGTTTGTTACTCGGTACGTGAAAATTATTTTCTAATCAGAAATTTTGAATTTTTTCTACCCGTGCATGAATGAGCACATGTTTTCATTCAAAAATGTCACAAACGTTACCAAAAAGTTACACCAAAATGTCACAAACGTTACCAGACGTTACCAAACAAAACATTGCATAAAAAAAAATCCGACCATAGAATTTCCTACCACTTTAAAGAACTATTTGTAAATATGTTACCTATCATCTGTGAAAAGCGCAATAAGAAATTCGCTAACATGTCAGAGAAATTTTACTTCGAAGTCATTTGGAGCAAAAAAACCGAACGTTACATGAACTTTATTCAGTATTTTGGCAATTATTTTAATCTTTAAACACCTGCATGTCTTGATCCAACCAGTGAGCACCATTATCAACAACAAACTTGTTGATATAATGTTTATGCTAAGTTCTATGGCCATTTAAAAGTGAAATTTTCCAGTTTTTTGGTCACAAACGTTACTTTGGAATCACCCATTGAGTTTTGTTGAGTCAATGCAGTGGCGTAGCAATAGGGTGGCATGGGTGGACAAAGTCCATGGGCCCCCGGGGATAAGGGGCCCCAAACATAAAGAGAAAAGAAAAGAAAAAAGGGGAAAAGAAGGAGAAAAAGAAGAAATAAAAGAAGAAAAAGGAGAAAAGAAGAAGAAAAGGAAGAAGAAGAAGAGAAGACGAAAACGGTTGTCGGACCCAGGGAAAATGGAGTTAGTGTAGAAATTATGAACGATGACTTGTATATGTGTGGGGCCCCGTTTATATAGTTATGGAAATGGTGACCTAATTCAAATATCACCTACAATTGATAAACGCCCCTTGATAGGCTCATATTAAAGTACTTTGCCCTGATTGGAATAGAAAAAGTGCCAACTTGAACATGAATAGACGAAAATATATGTACCAAATGGCGTGATTTGCACTTTGAAATTTCAATATTTTCTATCTTCTCAGGAGGCACATCCCCCAAAGACTCCGACACCCCGTCCATATCATTTTTTTCCATTGATAATGCAATTCTCTGAACTAAACTGCTCAGATTATGCATGAAATAAGTGCCAACTTGAAAATGTATTAGATGAAAATATATGCACCAAATGGCGTGATTTTCAGTTTGAAATTTCAAAAGTAATAAATATCAGGGGCCCCCGCACTGATTCTTGTCCATGGGCCCCCAATCTCCTTGCTACGCCACTGCGTCAATGCAATTCACTGTGTACATGCATTACGTGAATACGGATGATCGCACAGCAGCAGTGGTTGTTGGTTTATTGTATTAGACGTGTTTTGAACTAAAGTTCTGGAATGTTGAATACGTCTAGTATAATATTCCGATGCCACATGTTGAATTCACATCGATTGAGGACCCAAAAGATAATTTATGGCATTGAATGAGGCCCTGGCTCCTGGACTCTGGAGATACAGTTATATACAAAGGCTACAGTTATATTTAAAGCCTTTATGGATATTAATGATATTAATAAATAATATAAAAAAACAAGAGCATTGTTTTAATGTGTTTTTCTTCCTGGGAATCCTGCATTTTTTGTAAAAAAAAAAAAAAAAAGGAAAATAGCATATCGCATTGCATTTTCGAAAAGTAAAAAATAAAAAATAAAAAACCGCATATCGCATTTACTTTTTCAAGCATGTTACCAGAAACTTAACTTTTTTTTTGGCCTAATAGGCAAAAGAAAGTATGCAACCCTGTGGATGAGGCTATTAGGTAAAAACTATTAGTTTCAGGCGGCATAGGACACGATAAACAGCATCCACTAGATTTAGGGACGAGGGATTTCTAAAACGCAAATTTAGGGTACGATTTACGTGTACTTCTATTGGACTCACATATTGAAGAAAATAATTACAAAGATCAAATTTTTACCTTTCCTCAAAAAATTACAACAAAAGGGTTCATATAATAATCAACATAATTATGTTATTCTAAATCCGCTGGGGGTCACGCGTGAACCCCACTTTTTATATATGTTATCATATTTTTTTACCGATTACGAAAATAATTTTAGTGATCATCCCGGAAGTTGTATTTTTCCACGAATCACAACGGCTTTACGCCAGAGGCGGTATAGGACATGACGCAACTGGGGGATCAGCTACGATACCGTACGACAAGAGCCGGCAACCAGTATAGTTGCCACGACCACCCTCCTCTGATTTTTTTTATATTTTATGCTATATTTCCGAAACTATAATGAATTCGGAGGTGAAATTTGGATTTAGAAACCGAAAAATACGGGCTTTCATATATTCACCACGTGTGACGCCTATATTTAACGCGGAATTTTAAGTTGAAATGATTTTAGCATAACGCTGCTTTGGCATTAGAAAATATACTACTTCTGGTTGAGCCCAGGGGGGTAAGAATATGATCAGAACCAACACCAGTATAAATAATTAGAGTGCCAAAGTTTTACAACTGTGCTTTGCATACATTTCAAAACTATGCTTATTAATTTAAGAGATTTTTAACGAATAACACCTTTGTAAACCAACTGTTAATGTTGGTTCGTCATGTGTAAAATAAAACCACCAAAGTTAGAAATGCTTTGAGCTTGGATGATAACGCACAGAGCGACTTTAATTTTACTTGGTACAAACATTTTCCTAACTTGCTTATTAAAAGGTAAAGGTAAAGGGAACTGCCTGTATTTCACAGGTCGGAGTGCCCATCTCTTACGAAGCAATTGAGCGTTTATGCTTAGTCGAAACGACGTTCGATTTCTTGTCATCAATGAACAGCATTAATGAACTTTTTGCTCATTGGATGGTAAGTTAAATTTAAACTATTGTCTCCCGATTTACTTGTTTTATTTACTCATTTGTTTTCTTGTTTAGACACATCCACCTGAACCGACGGTAGAAAGAGCTCTCACCTATGTGTATCTTGTTGGCTGCTGTTTGTCGTTGGTTCTTCTCACAATTTCACTCGTCATATTTTGTTATTTCAAGTAAGTGAATAATGGGTATAAGAAAAAAATAGGTATACAAAGGAAACAATAATTATAGAAGTCGAGCTCCAAATGCAAACTAAACCAATTGTTTCGAAAAAGCTAAACACGTTTTTTCTGTGCTGACAAAGGACTTACATGATAACAGTGCTGTTACTTAACTTGCAGTCTAACTGACGTGTACCAATTTCATATTAAACAAACATGTTATTTTTTCCGGATTCTTCTTACTTACTGTAAAACAAGAAATATTTGCTAGCAATTTAATTTCGCTAATTTCGCAAATACCCCAAAATCGCAAAATTTCTTTCCGCAAATATTTCTTGTTTTACAGTGTGTACTTCATTTCATTTCTGTTCCATAAGATTTCTGATTACTCTATGTTTAATTTAGAAATGTATTCCTTCTCTTTTAATTTCCTTTTATTTTTTTTTACGATGACATTTCAGCCCTTTAAAGCCTTATATCTATGCACAGACTTGGGTATTCAGTTCTTATCAGGCGACCGATCAACAGCTACGTGACTTACAAACACTTTCAAAAGATTACAATCAAAGCATGCATCTTTTTAACACAAATACATAACACACTTTACTTTCCCAAAATAAGGTGATTCTTTTCAAACTAAAACTATTTTATTCTACATGAGGACTATCATATTGGCAATTAATCAATTAATCAACAAAGGCGAATTAATTCAGGAATGGGTTTCACTGCCCGAAGACACAATTTACCTTTTCCAATAAGTTGGGTTTTTTATATACATTCTGTGGTGACAATGTCAACCATTGTACATTCATTCTGTAAATCATCTGAACGGGAGCTTTGTAACAAGTTGCAAACTACCTACAATGACTAATATCCAACTTAGTGGAGAGGTTGCATCTTTTATATAAAAAAACCCATACATTAAGATTCGACCTTTTCAAAGATTGGTTTATATTGAACACATAGATTAGAATTTCTTTTTACAAACAAGCAAGAATAGCCACTGGTACCAATAGAAAGGAATCAGGAAACCTACTTTGTATGGTATTAACAGAACAAAAGGTTAATTCTGAACCTTTCTGATTTCATTTCCAGTGTGCCAATTGTCAATGTGTATACAGTTTGTTAGAAGTTGACGTTTTCATTAGCGGCATTTGAGACGAGTTGCCTTACTATTCTTGACAAAAATGAAGGAATAACAAATTTATTTCAGTGTACCAATTGATAGGATTGCGTTTCAGTCTGAAAGAGTATGATTAATTAATTAAGTGAATGGCAGCAAGCGAGTTTCCTTTATCTTGTTTTATCTTTTCTTATTTCGTCTTAGTTGTTCAGATAGGCTGTTTATGTTTATATGGAACTCATTTCATGGCTCAGTACATACTAAAAAGAATACATCATTTTTTCTGCAACTTCTACATGCATGCTTTTGTTTTCAAAGTTGACACATAAGGCATAAAATAATATTGAGATTTGAAATTTTACTCCAGGAAACGTAAAGAAAACAAAGATAAGGATGATTTTACATGGTACGACCTAGTGTGATTGATCATATGGGAGCGATTTATCAAACAAAGGAAAGCGGAAGAAAGGTGTCATTTATTTCAAACATTATTAGATTTCAAGCAATCTCTTATGCTATGTTTTTGATGTTGTTCTTACACCCAATCTCGCTGATAAGTCGTTATCGAGTTAGACTTTATCTCTCTCGAATAAGTTGTTATGACCAAACCTAGAACAAAGGTTGAAAAAAAAAAACATTTCTCGTTCAATAGCACAGTAAGCAAACAAGATGAATAAACGGATATAGAAAATGTATTAAATCCTATGTGAAATTTAAATTTAAAAACAATATGGCTTCATAACTTGTACATTAGATTACATCTGTGGATGACATTTGTGTGTTGCCTCTTTAAAGCATACTATAGAGTGTTAAAAATTGAGCGTCCCCCACGACTTTGGAATTTATTAAGTTATTGAGTTTGTTTTTGGTAGATGTTAATACCCTCAAAATGATTTGGCTTAAATATGCTTACTTTTTCTTTTATGGCCATTTGTTGAATTAAATTCGGGATCCCGAATTTAATTCCACGTGTTTTAGTATAAGAAACCAAGCATGTGCTTTTTATCCATTTTGCTGTGACAAAATAGTACACTTGAAAACGGTTTTAGATAGTCACATTCCTTCATTTTAGGCTGTTTTTACTCCAGGCTTTTCTTATTAAAATCTTATAGTATAGTATTTTAATATAACAAAGTTCGAATTCAAATTATATTGGTCCTGAAATAAATATTAATTTCTTTGAACCAATGTCTAAAAAATCAAGTTTATCCAGAATGACGCAATAGTATAAAATGCTTTGGTTTAAAAAGTCCGAATACGTCATACAAAAATGTCCCGTTTCCCCTGGGATTCGAACCTTGACCTCTCGCATCCCGGTCAAATATCCAGCTATGGCAAGCCACCGAGTACGACCTGCCATGACAGTACTTTCGTGCCCATCTATAGCTTCGGTCTATGACGTATTTGGACTTGATTTTTGCTTGTTGGATTTTGTTTGGCTGAGGAGAGTTAGGGTTAATTAATGTTTGTTTGCTGGTTTCAATAGAATCTACATACACCATGTGTACACTATTGACACTGTTAACACTCTTTGTATATACTTCATTTAACTAGCGGTAAGAAAACTGTGATTTTTCCATTGCAAAGTGTATAAGTTAATCAAAAATGGTTTATTGTAAAAACAGCAAAATATGAAGAAATGTGACTATTCAAAAGCGTTTCCAAGTGTATTTTGTTAAAAAATGGTTTCCCATCAAAAAATCGGTAAAAAGGACATGCATGCATTCCTATACTAAAACATGTAGAAATTAATTCGGTATCCCGGATTTAATTCAACAAATGCACTGTTAGAACGTTGGGCAAATAATTTACCCAACGTTGGTTCAACTATGAACAACCCTACTTCTGGGTAAATAATTACCAACGTTGCGTAAAATGTTGGCCAATTACCTAACTGTTGGGTAAAAGTTGTTGCTAATTACCCAAATATTGGGTAAAATTTCACCAACAGTTGGTTAATATTATTTACCCAACAATTGGGTTGTTCATAGTTTAACCAACGCTAAATAATTGCCCAACAGTATAACAGTGTGGGCATAACAGATCAAAAATCACATATTTTTGCACAACAATAAATCTCATCGTCATCGTACAATTTGTCGAAATCACTGATACTCATAGTAGTAATTTGAAATTGTCTTAAACAACCCATATAACAAAAATCTGACTATTTGTTACGGATGGACAGTATTAAAGACTGATGTATTGAAAATGGCGGCTGCTATGCATGTTTCCCCCTTCGTATTCAGGTATTATTTTTCCCTCTAGGGAAACTCTGTCTCAAGTAATACTTTAAAGAGCTGCCAAAGAGTGCAAACAAAGCGAATTCCTGTTTTCAACCACTTACAATTGATATTTTATGAATTTTAATAAATAAGAGAATCGACGTCTTTAGTCAGGAAGCAGAAGATAACATTCATCGTAAATCGAGACTATTTCGTTATTGTTAAGAACGATTAAAAACATTATTATGTTATTACAAGGAATGGACAGAGCGAAGTACTGATTTTCTGAATGTTTATCGCCTTCACCGTTGATTAATCTCATACTGCGGGCTTGTAAGGGTCTGTCAGACAGCAAATAGTTGAATTGAATACGGTATATTATATCAAACCAAGAGAAGTTTGAATAGCGACCATACCATATGAAAATAAATGAATTATTTTAACCTTGTTGTTTTATCAGGTAAATATAAATTATTCGTGGTCAACCTGAGAGATTAAGACCATCGTAGTATAAATAAAAGTGTTATTTTTTCTTTTGGTTTGTTTTATTTACTGTTTGAAGCACCTTACCCTGGAGAAATTAGTATTCAACAAATTGAAAACAAACATTTACTTTAAGGTGTCATCAGTAACTATATACATCACACCTCCCTCTTTCACACAAATATAAACACCTTTAAATAATTCTGTGTATCTATAAATTATCTTACAGCAAAAATAAATCGAATCTTGTTGTTCTAGAGTAGGAATTTTAATTTTTACATAACTACCAAAAGAGCGCTTGTTAAAGACAGTTTGAACAGAAACAGGGTGTATTTGATAAAACTCATTTCTTGCACCCCTTTATTTTGTTGGTTAATTACAACATATATTAAAAATTTTAAAAAAACCTTCAATTTACTTTGTATACCGCTATTACAAATATTGACACAAACAGTTTCATATTTCTTTGATTTCATATCTTTTTTTCATTATTCCACCAACTCAGCATATACACGAAGAAATCAATTTGCATTATTTGCAGTAAAATTTTCGGTTCTTTTAAATGTCATTGTAAAATTTGTAGTTTGAAACAATCTATGCAATAATCAGAATTGATTGAGCTTACTTTAGTCTGCATTTTTGACGATTTTTAGATGCAAATATATGAAGACGCCATGTTGCAAAAAATAAGAAACACCTTTGGTTTGATTAAATAAATAATATTTTGCTTATGTTAGTTTATGTTTCTTATATTTGTTACCCCGGTTTCCCATGTTCCCTGTCAACAACTTAATAGATATTAAAAATACATTTTCATATGTTTACTCCCGGAAACATGTTAAGCAGCGAATACATTAATCACATAGTAAAGTACATTAAAAATACCATGTTATTAAAACCATTTTAGCACTAAGCAGTGGATCCACTTCACATTACTTAAATGTGGCATTTACTGTTCAATTAAGTTTCTTCTTATTTTGATAACTGGATCTGACACTTTACAGTGTACAAGAATTGCAATACACAAGATTCTGGTAGTCCAGATTCTTCTTACTTATGTACTTCAATTAATTTCTGTTCCATAAGATTTCTGATTAATCTATGTTTAATTTAGAAATTTATTCCTTCTCTTTTAATTTCCTTTTCTTTTTTATCATAACATTTCACCCTTTGAAGCCTGATATCTATGCACAGACTTGGGTATTCAGATTTTATCAGGCGACCGATCAACAGCTTCGTGACTTACAAACACTTCCAAAAGATTACAATCAAAGCATGCATCTTTTTAACACAAATACATAACACACTTTACTTTCCCAAAATAAGGTGATTCTTTTCAAACTAAAACTATTTTATTTTGCATGAGTAGATGCGGTGAGGACTATCATATTGGCAATTAATCAATTAATTAACAAAGGTGACTTAATTCAAGAATGGGTTTCACTGCCCGAAGACACAATTTACCTTTTCCAATAGGTTTTGTTTTACATCATTCTGTGGTGACAATGTCAACCGTAATACCTTCATTCTGAACGTGATCTTTGTAACAAGCTGCAAACTACCTACAATGACTAATATCCAACTTGGTGTTGAGGTTGCATCTTTTGTATCGAAAAAGCCCAAAACATTCAGATGCGACCTTTTCAAAGATTGGTTTACATTGAATACATAGATTAGAATTTCTTTTTACAAACAAGCAAGAATAGCCACTGGTACCAATAGAAAGGAATCACGAAACTTACTTTGTATGGTATTAACAGAAGAAAAGGTTTATTCTGAAACTCTCTGATTTCATTTCCCGTGTGCCAATTTGTCAATGTGTATACAGTTTGTTAGATGTTGACGTTTTCATTAGCAGCATTTGAGACGAGTTGACTTACTATTCTTAACAAAAATGAAGGAATAACAAATTTATTTCAGTGTACCAATTGATAGGATTGCGTTTCAGTCTGAAAGAGTATGATTAATTAATTAAGTGAATGGCAGCAAGCGAGTTTCCCTTATCTTGTTTTATCTTTTCTTGTTTCGTCTTAGTTGTTCAGATAGGCTGTTTATGTTTATATGGAACTCATTTCATGGCTCGGTACATACTAAAACAATACATCATTTTTTTTTTGCAACTTCTTCATGCATGGTTTTGTTATCAAAGTTGACACATAAGGCAGAAAATAATGTTGAGATTTGAAATTTTACTCCAGAAAACGTAAAGAAAACAAAGATAAGGATGATTTTACATGGTACGACCTAGTGTGATGATCATATGGGAGCGATTTATCAAACAAAGGAAAGCGGAAGAAAGGTTGCCATTTATTTCAAACATTATTAGATTTCAAGCAATCACTTTAATATGCTATGTTTTTTATGTTGTTCTTACATCAAAGCTCGCTGATGAGTTGTTATCGAATTAGACTTTGTCTCACTCGAATAAGTTGCTAAGTTGTTATGATCAAACCTAGATCAAGGTTAGAAATAAACCTTTCTTGTTTAATATCACAATAAACAAATCAGTTGAATAAATGGAGTTGGAAAATATATTAAATCCTGTGTGAAATTTATAAAGAAATATGGCTTCACAACTTGTACATTAGATTGCAACTTTGGATGACGTGTGTGGGTAGGCAGTGGACCCAAAGGAGATTTTCTGAAATACACATTTAATAAACCTCATATTTGGTGAGATAATGTATATTAAGTGTACAATTAATTTTACTACATTTCCACGTATGTCGCTTCATCCATTGCCATGGCAACGACGGCCATAATGGATTTTTAAAGGATATCACTGCGCGCAGTTTTTTGATATGTTCCAAACTAACTTTGAACTTCCTCTTTTTTGCGCATATTTTTTTTAAATATTATTACAATATTATGAAGAGAAAAAAAATAAGCGTTTTTTGTACAGCGCGTACCAGCATTGCGTAATTTCATAAACTAGGCAAATCAGACAAAAATGTAAAAACCTGTCTCACGAAAAAAATAGGGGACTTTTCTAAACTTGTCTCTTTATAGAAAGCTATATCTATATATGGATAATATGTATGCCTTGTGACTTGAAGAAATATCGTTGAATAGTATTGGCCCTATAAAGGCCTATTGTGTCCCTAGCTAGGGGCCAGCACATGCATAGATGTTCTTTAGTTGTCTAGTTCCTTCTCTTTTAATTTCCTTTTCTTTTTTACGATGACATTTCAGCGCTTTAAAGCCTTATATCTATGCACAGACTTGGGTATTCAGTTTTTATCAGGCGACCGATCAACAGCTCCGTGACTTACAAACACTTTTAAAGGATTACAATCAAAGCATGCATCTTTTGAACACAAATACATAACACACTTTACTTTCCCAAAATAAGGTGATTCTTGTCAAACTAAAACTATTTCATTTTGCATGAGTAGACGCGGTGAGGACTACCATATTGGTAATTAATCAATTAATCAACAAAGGCGAATTAATTCAGGAATGGGTTTCACTGCCTGAAGACACAATTTACCTTTTCCAATAGGTTGTGTTTTTTTATATACATTTTGTTGTGACAAAATCAACCATTATACATTCATTCTGTAAATCATTTGAACGGGAGCTTTGTAACAAGTTGCAAACTACCTACAATGATTAATATCCAACTTGGTGGAGAAGTTGCATCTTTTGTATACAAAAACCCCAAACATTCAGATGCGACCTTTTCAAAGATGGGTTTACATTGAATACTTAGATTAGAATTTCTTTTTACAAACAAACAAGCAAGAAAAGCCACTTGTACCAATAGAAAGGAATCAAGAAACCTACTTTGCATGGTATTAACAGAACAAAAGGTTTATTCTGAAACTTTCCGTTTCATTTCCCGTGTGCCAATTTGTCAATGTGTAAACAGTTTGTTAGAAGTTGATGTTTTCATTAGCAGCATTTGAGACGAGTTGACTTACTATTCTTGACAAAAATGAAGGAATAACAAATTTATTTCAGTGTACCAATTGATAGGATTACATTTCAGTCTGAAAGAGTATGATTTATTAATTAAGTGTTACAACGCACACAATTTGATTAGAATGGCAGCAACCGAGCTTCCCTAGAATACAACTTGTCTTGTTTCGTCTTAGTTGTTCAGATAGGCTGTTTATGTTTATATGGAACTCATTTCAGCTCAGTACATACTAAAAAGAATACATCATTTTTTCTGCAACTTCTTCATGCATGCTTTTGTTTTCAAAGTTGACACATAAGGCATAAAATAATGTTGAGATTTGAAATTTTACTCCAGGAAACGTAAAGAAAACAAAGATAAGGATGATTTTACATGGTACGATCTAGTGAGATTGATCATTATGGAGCAATGTATCAAACAAAGGAAAGCGGAAGAAAGGTTCCATTTATTGCAAGCATTATTAAATTTCAAGCAATCACTTATTATGATTTGATTTTTTGCTTTTGATGTTGTTCTTACACCCGAGCTCGCTGATAAGTCGTTATCGAATTAGACTGTATCTCTCTCTCGAATAAGTTGCTAAGTTGTTATGATCAAACGTAGATCAAGGTTAGAAATAAACATTAAGAGTTAATTTATGATTGTTTCAATAGAATCTACATACATTATTGACACTGTTACATACAATCTTTGTAGTTCATTTAACATTTAAAGACATCTGTGAGTACGCTTTCCATTACAAAGTGTATAACTTAATCAAAAATGGTTTATAGTAAAAACAGCAAAAAATTAAGAAATGTGACTATCTAAAGGCGTTTTAAAGTGTATTTTGTCAAAACAATTGGTTTCCCATCAAAAAATGGGTAAAAATGACATGCATGCTTTCCTATACTAAAACATGTAGAATTAAATTCGGGATCCTGAATTTAATTCAAGAAATCGGCATAACAGATCGAATCACATATTGTTGCACAACAATGAAATCTCATCATCATCGTCTAATTTGTCGAAATCACTGATACTCTAAATAGTAATTTGAAATTGTCTTAAACAACCCATATGGACACACATCACTAAATAAAGGCTTTTGGCCCGTACAGAGCTATGCGAAAGCAAGTGTTTGGTTGCCCTCTCTAAATTAAAAGCTTCAAAAATGGCGGGAACTAGGTTTTTTGATCAAATTTCTTTTGAATCATGTTCTGTGGGTCAAATGTAGTCAGACTGGTTGAAGATCACTATAATTTTGCTGTTTTTGTAAAATTCGAGGGCAGATTTTCAGTGTCTAGAGAAATTTTTTAGCGATTTAGAGAAAATGAAATTTTGAGCATATCCGATTTTCAAGGCGACCTAGCAAAAAATTATCAAGGTTACCCTATATATTTTTCTTCTAGACTATAATCTTAAAACGAATCCAGTAACCAGTCGCTTTATAGCCAAGATATCCGCCATAATCTGGAGGCTGTTTTGCATAGGAATGAATAGGAGATTAATTGGTGGTGTGTGCTCATATAACAAAAATCTGATTATTTGTTACGAATGGACAGTATGACTGATGCATTGAAAATGGCGGCTGCTATGCATGTTTCCTCCTTCGTATTCAGGTATTATTTTTCCCTCTAGGGAAACTCTGTCTCAAGTAATACTTTAAAGAGCTGCCAAAGAGTCCAAACAAAGCGAATTCCTGTTTTCAACCACTTACAATTGATATTTTATGAATTTTAACAAATAAGAGAATCGACGTCTTTAGTCAGGAAGCTGAAGATAACATTCATCGTAAATCGAGACTATTTCGTTATTGTTAAGAACGATTAAAACGTTATTATGTTATTACAAGGAATGGACAGAGCGAACTACTGATTTTCTGAATATTTATCGCCTTCACCGTTGATTAATCTCATACTGCGGGTTTGTAAGGGTTTGTCAGACAGCAAATAGTTATATTGAATACGGTAATATCAAATCAAGAGAGGTTTGAATAAGCAACCATACCATATGAAAATAAATGAATTATTTTAACCTTGCATGTTGTTTTATCAAGTAAATATAAATTATTCGTGGTCAACCTGAAAGATTAAGATCATCGTAGTATAAATAATAAAAGTGTTATTTTTTCTTTTGGTTTGTTTTATTTATCCTTTGAAGCACTTTACCCTGGAGAAATTAGTATTCAACAAATTGAAAACAAACATTTACTTTAAGGTGTCATCAGTAACTATATACATCACACATCCCTCTTTCTCATTCACACACAAATATAAACACCTTTAAATAATTATGTGTATCTTTAAATTATCTTACAGCAAAAATATATCAATAGAGTATGAATTATCATTTTTAAATACCTAACAAAAGAGCACTTGTTTAAAGACAGTTTGAACAGAAACAGAGTGTATCTGATAAAACTCCCTTTTTTATTGGTTAATTACACATACAGGTAACGTATGAAAGAAAATATGACAAATTCATTTTCCTTTGTTTAGCATGTTTAGTATTGCGGTGCACGGCTTTGGACCTAATTTTCCGAGTTATTTGTACCTTTAACTTTCCCATTGTCTCTGTGTTACTTCATTGATCTTGAAAGTATCCTTGGTTTAAAGGTTATAAGAGTAGTTACAAACATGAGAAAGCACACATCTCCAAAATTGGTACATACGGAGATATGGCGGGTTATTCAAGATGGAAACTAACAGAAAAAATATATTCCATATTTAATGTCAAGTCTGTATATTAAAAATAAAAACACTTCAATTTACTTTGTATACCGCTATTACAAACATTGACACAAACAGTTTCAAATTTATCTAAAGTTGGGAGATAGATGAACTGAACATGGGTACAAGGATATAAAGCTATAACAATACACACAAATACAGTTAACAGTTTATAAATACAAATACAGTTTCAAATTTCTTTAATTTCATATCTTTTTTCATTATTCAACGAACTCAGCATATACACGACGAAATCAATTTGCATTATTTGCATTAAAATGTTAGTTCTTTTAATGTCATTGTAAAACTTGATACAGTAGTTTGAAACAATCTATGCAAGAATCAGAATTGATTGAGCTTACTTTAGCCTGCATCTTTGTCGATTTTTAGATGCAAATATATGAAGACGTCATGTTGCAATAAGTATAAGCAACATCTTTATGTTGATTAAATAAATAATATTTTGCTTATGTTAGTTTATGTTTCTTATATTTGTAACACCGGTTTCCCATGTTCCTTGCCAACAGTCTGGTCCATGATAGATCTGACTGAATTAAATTTGCTGGTAAAAATCGGCACGAATAATATTTTATCGACGTAGAACCGATTTTTAAAAATAAAAAATGGGGTCACTGGACTCGTTTTTGCATGCGAGTCGGTTTTGGACCTTTTTTTTTTG
>JXSR01S051001.1:69989-81882 GCA_000969725.1 Ophiothrix spiculata
AACAATCACCAATCTTTACCCCTTATTGTTCGATTGTTCCAAAATGTTTTTGACAGAAACCCTACAACTAATTCCGCTTGATGTTCTACATGCCCGTCACTTTCGAATTTGAGTCCCCCTTTCCGGCGGTATTCAAGACAAGTAAAAACCACACTTTTCACACCAACTCAATTCTCTAATGTCTCATTTTGGCAAAATTAGGCAGTATAATACTAATAGGCATCAACATTTATCTATACTTTTATTAATAATTTCGCTGACATATGGAATGTGAACATTTCGGTACTTATCCAAGCGTGCTTTAAGAATTCAATATTATCAATAATTACGCGTTACTTCACTACGGTATATTACATTTGCTAACTAAAGCTTCATCATGTTCATAGTAAACACGATCCGAAATCTCAAAGCAAAACATTCAGGACACCTGCAAACCAAGACATCGTCGTTTGGCGAAACCTAAAACTTCCAGATTTATGAAATATGACATGAAGTGCATACTTATATGTCACACTAGGGGTTACAACATTAAGCATTACGGAGTAAAAAAACCGAAATGAGACTTGAACAGTGCTTCGGAGCCAAAAATAATACCCCAACTCAGATTCCAATAGGCATTCTAGTTTTATCAGCATCTCTATCGGGATGTTATAAACGAGAAATAGTACCTTCCATATTTCCCAAGCTATTGATCTATGTTCCATATATTCAGTAGGAATAATTTTCAAGCTTTCACAATATACTGTGTATATAATTATGAATTTCATCAATATTCCCACCTCGATTTTATAAATCATTTTTTATAAACATGCTTGATTCAGTTATTCACAGTCAAAATTATTCTGTTCATATTTTTTATTTTACTTGTGTTGAGTCCGATCTTGGAACGTGGGTCAACTTGAAACATACATATACTTCACATAGTAGTATGTGGCATTGTGAAAAATGTCTGAAATGGCCATATATGTATAATAACTAAAATAAATTTCAGGAATGAAAATGGTTTGCATATATATAGACAACAAGTAATTTATTTGTTTAGTACTTACAATATAAGAATATGTTCTGTAAAAGAAACAGAATCATTCTTCCCTACCGAGTACCTACGGTGGCCTTGAACAACCCAGAGATGATATCATCTACAACTACAAGCCTTTGAGGGATAGCAACCTGATATGAATCACTAGTGTTTCTGGAAAGCCATAGCGGAGCACACTGAAATCTAAACATCCCTTTTAATAGAAAGCTGTTCCTCATTTCATAACACTCGTTATCTCTGGCACTTATATACGAAACATTCAAATGTACTTTAGCACTCGCATGTTTCAGATTATTAGACAAGCCGTAACATACATTTGACAGCTTGAATTTGTACCGAACAGCATCAACACAAAATAAATAAAATAATTTGTCGTAATTTTGACATTGTCATGATTGTAGACGTGAGTGGTACAAAATATCGACCATCGCCTGTCCTGTGTGGATATTTTAATTGTCAAATTTCTTATCATGTCATCATACTCGATTTTTAACACCAGACATGATTCTCAATGAAATGTTCAAGAAACAATTTTTTTTTCTCGCTCCCTCTCTCTTTCTTTCCGCCATTATGGTTTCTTCGTGATGTGTGTTTTAATTAAATGTACTGTATTGTAATTTGTCTTATCCTTACCTGGGATCGGTTCGGATTCCAGTTGAACGTGGACTGTATGTTTTATAGGCTATAATAAATAAATATGATCGAATAATAATGTTTTTTCATGAAAATATTACCTACATGTGACGAATGAATAAAGTGACTATTTGTGATGTTTTTGATATTCTTTCACTGTACTTCAACGATCTCAGAGAGTCAATGCACAATGCAAAAGCATTTTAGGAACTAATGTTAAATTATTGTTACAAGTGATAATAATACTGATTTATGAAATATGACATGTAATGCATACTCAAGGGTTTTTTGTAATGAACATTGTAGTGCCAGTATCATGTAATGACATTTAAACAATGTTTCAGGGCTTGAAATAATATCTTATCTAAGGTTTCAAGTACTCTTATCTGTATTCTGTATTCAGCTTGTGTCGATAGGAGACACTGAATAGATTTTTTTGTGTGTGGTTTTTTTTAAATAAAGCTATAAAGAAAATGAATCACCATAATCTCGAATAATGATTTTTCTTGGTGATGATTTAATAAGAAACAATAAAAGGTAAGTAAATGATCGAGAGTAGGAAGAGTTTATAACTTTCATTGCTCTTATAAAAAATAAAACATTCAATGCAAGTAACATTGGAAAAAAGTCTTATATTGTCTTACACAGTGAACTATTCTTGTTTACAGCAATATCTGAGAAATTAAAATAATTTGTCAATCCTATGTAAAGTGAAAGGGAAGTTGTGTTTAGAGCTCAGTGCCTATGGGTTTCTGTAATACTTGCGAGTCCTATTTTCTAGAAATATAAAGTTAGACTATTGTTTACCTTTGACCTCACAAAGGTAGACAATTCTCCACCAGAAAAGACTTTTAGATTATTTTCTGGATAAAACTTGAATATCTGAAAGCTAGTTAAATTATCCGTTGATAGAAATAGACAACACGAAAGTTTTTGGGCAATTACTTCAAAATAACCGATATCAAATATTTTTCTTTTCATATTAGAAAACAAATGCATTAATATATAAAAATGTCTGTGAACTAATAAATACGTGTATACATGCTGTTCAAATAATGAAAGACTTA
Organism: Ophiothrix spiculata; assembly: GCA_000969725.1. Classification (NCBI taxonomy): domain Eukaryota; kingdom Metazoa; phylum Echinodermata; class Ophiuroidea; order Amphilepidida; family Ophiotrichidae; genus Ophiothrix; species Ophiothrix spiculata. Next base: position 72,729 of record JXSR01S051001.1, read on the forward strand.
TTTGTTTCTAAATATTACTATGCTTTTCGTTGATAGTTAATAAATCTAATTGTGGTATCCCGGGGAGACACTCCTATATGTCGGTGGATAGGGACTGCATGCCAGTCAAGAATTCATTTTAATCACTGAGTTTCGCATTAAATCTTTCATTCTTGCCATCGGTGAAATCAAGAAATTAGCCTTAACATCTATGGAAAAACAGGTATCCTTATTTCAATGCCTGGATATCAGCTCGGTTCGGGAAAGATCAATTACTCTAAACTTTAAAACAATTTTTGGAGCAATCTATCAAAATCGGAGAACATTTAAAAAAAAAACATTTTTTTAATGGGTCCTGATCTACAAATTTTAGTATGAAATGTTGAACTCTATCTGCCATTTTTTTTTTGAAATTTTCTTCAAAAAAAAAAAAATGGCAGATAAAATTCAAAATCCCATCAAGTTTTTAGAATAGGCCCCATTTAAAATTTAAATGCTATTAAATGTGTTCTGATTGTCATAGGTTGCTCCAAAAATAAATTCAAAGTTAGCGTAAATGAATTCATTTACTGTACAGTATAGAAATTACTTTACCAGTAAATGAATTTGTTTACGTAAATGAATTATGACTTTCCCGAACTGTGCTTGGAACCGTGAACTTCGATGAATAGCACATAACAATCACCAATCTTTACCCCTTATTGTTCGATTGTTCCAAAATGTTTTTGACAGAAACCCTACAACTAATTCCGCTTGATGTTCTACATGCCCATCACTTTCGAAATAGTCCCCCTCCCCGGCGGTATTCAAGACAAGTAAAAACAAGTTAACTTAATTGTATATTATTTTATCTTACTTTCGATTTATTTTATTTTATTTTCACACTTTTCATGAAAACTCAATTCTCTAATGTCTCATTTTGGCACAATTGAGTATAATGGCCATTTGTTTATCAACATTTATCTATACTTTTATTAATAATTTCACTGAAATATGGATTGAGAACATTTCGGTACTTATCCAAGCATGCTTTAAGAATTCAATATCATCAATAATTACGCGTTATTTCACTACGGTATATTACATTTGCTATCTAAGGCTTCATATTAAATACGATCCAAAATCTCAAAGCAAAACATTCAGGACACCTGCAAACCAAGACATCGTCGTTATGGCGAAACCTAAAACTTCCAGATTTATGAAATATGACATGAAGTGCATACTTGTGTGTCACACTAGGGGTTACAACAATAAGCATTACGGAGCAAAAAAACTGAAATGAGACTTGAAAAGTGCTTCGGAGCCAAAAATAATACCCCAACTCAGATTCCAATAGGCATTCTAGTTTTATCAGCATCTCTATCGGGATGTTATAAACGAGAAATATAACCTCCCATATTTCCCAAGCTATTGATCTATGTTCCATATATTGAGTATGATTAATTTTCAAGCTTTCACAATATACTGTGTATATAATTATGAATTTTATAAATATTCCCATTTCTGATAATATTCCACCTCGATTTTATAAATCATTTTTATAAACATGCTAGATTCAGTTATTCACAGTCAAAAATTCTGTTTATATCTTCTATTTTACTTTTGTTGAATCCGATCTCTGAACATGGGTCAACGTATAATATATGTGGCATTATGAAAAATGTCTGGAATTGCCATATATGTATAATTAAACTAAAATAAATTTCGGGAATGATAATGGTTTGTCCGCATGTTAACTGCAAAGCCTTAAAAAGACAAAAACTTGTAAAAAAACTAAAGGACCAAAAAAATAGAAAATATTATTTTGGATCATTTTGTTGCTTTGAAGACTTTGCACTTGAAATACGGTAACTTTAGTATTTCCGCTTCCGCAACTCTGTGAAAGGCATATGAAGGCATATATGCCAACGTCAAACACGTTTCACGTTTGCGCATGTCTCTAGATCCACAGCTAGATCACAGGTAACACAGGCGCTGCTCATTTTTGTAAAATTATTTATATAAATTGTTATGATATACATGTAAGCCTTCTCATTTTTTGTGTGCATGTTATTAATTTTATCTCTATTTGTCACTGATGTTCGATGTAAAACTTTTGTGTCGCAACACACGAAAAATGTCATCAGATACAAAGTTCAACTTTTAACCCATTAAAAGAAAACAATGCCATAAGAATTGTAAACAAACATAAATGTAGTATATATTTAAGTAGACCCTAATATGTTATTAAACAAGTAATTTATTTGTTTAGTACTTACAATATACAACTATGCTCTGCCAGAGAAACAGAATAAGACCTATCGTATATACTTCCCTACAGAGTACCTACGGTGACCTTGAACAACCCAGAGATGATATCATCTTCAACTAGAAGCCTTTGAGGGATAGCAACCTGATATGAATCACTAGTGTTTCTGGAAAGCCATAACGGAGCATACTCAAATCTAAACATCCCTTTTAATAGAAAGCTGTTCTTCATTCTATAACACTCGTTATCTCTGACACTTATATACAAAGCATGCAAATGCACTTTACCACTCGCGTAGCTCAGATTATTAGACAAGCCGTAATATACACTTGACAGCTTGAATTTGTACCGAACAGCATCATCAGCCCAAAATAAAATAATTTGTCGTAATTGTGACATTATAGACGTGAGGTGTACCAAACAAAGACCCTCACCTGTCCTATGTGGATATTTTAATTGTTAAATCTCTTGTCATGTCATCATACTCGATTTTTAACACCAGACGTGATTCTCAATGAAATGATCAAGAAACAATTTATTTTTTTCTCCCTCTCCTTTTCTTCCCGCCATTGAGGTTTCTTCATGCTGTGTGTTTTAATTAGTTGAATGTATTGTAAGTTGTCTTATCCTTGCCTTGGATCGGTACGGATTCCAGTTGACCTTGGACTGTATGTTTTCTTCTTTAAAGATGATTGAATAATAATGTTTTTTTCATGAAAACACTACTTACATTTGACGAATAAATAAAATGATTATTTATGATGTTTTTGATACTTCTTAACTGTACTCCATCTATCTCAGGAAGTCAATACACAATGCAAAAGCATTTTAGGAACTAATGTTAAATTATTGCTACAAGTGATAATAATACTGATTTATGAAATATGACATGTAATGCATACTCAAGGGGTTCTGTAATGAACATTGTAGTGGTAGTATCATGTAATGACATTTAAAACAATGTTTTAGGGCTTGAAATAATACCCCAACTAAGGTTTCAAGTACTCTATCTGTATTTTGTATTTTGTATTCAGCTTGTCTCGATAGGACACACTAATTTTTTGTGTTCGGGTTTTTTTTTTCAATAAAGCTATCAATGTAGCACATAACATGTTCATAAAGAAAATGAATCACCATAATCCCGAATAATTATTTTTCTTGGTGATAATTTTATAAGAAACAATAAAGGGTAAGAAAACGATCGAGATTAGGAAGAATTTCTAACTTTCAAGAACAGAAAAGTAAAACAAAACGCATTGTTCAGAGCAGATTGGGTAGACATCATGATTATATTACACCTTTGATTAAAGAACAACAGAGAAAAATATTTTTCAAACAATATTTTACTTTTGATTGCATTTTACGTCAACTTGGAATTGCTGTTAAAAATAAAAAAATAACGTTCAAGGCAAGTAACATTGGAAATAAGTCTTATATTGCAATGTCTTACACATTGAACTATTCTTGTTTAGAGCAATATTTGAGAAATGAAAATATTTTGTAAATTCTATATGAAGTGTGACAGAGATTGGTAATGAGATGATCACGGAACTGCTTTCTCAAAAACAGGAAAGTTGTGTTTTTAGAGCTCATCGCCTATGGGTTTCTGAAATACTTGCGAGTCCTATTAGGTTGCTATCTTAATATCATGGTCGTCGATATCTTGGAGTCGTTCAAGGTCACCGCAGGTATTCTTCGGAGACATATGCAGGTTTTTTTTTCTGTATTAGTAGATTAATACTAACATTGAAAAAAACACGTGTTTATTTTGCAGCAATTAACCAACAATAATAGAACACAATACAATCTTAATTGCTATTATAAAATCTTACAAAATGAATTTTTTTCTGCAAATAAGTTTATAAGGATAAACAATTGTTTACCGTTGAGTTCACAAAGGTAGACAATTGTCCATCAGAATTGCTTAAATTTCATTATTTTTTTACTGTAAACCATATATTATTCCTTGCAAACCTGCAGTTTAAGCTTCGAAATTTTCAATTTTCAAAAATTTTACAATTTTTATACACACATATCAAAATCATCAATATATGTGATAACAAAATGGTGAATGAAATCACCAAAATCTAGCTCTGTATGTCAGAAGAGGATTGGTAAAAAATCTGGTATGTACAATACAACTTTCCTGTTTTTGAGAAACAATCTAGATTTTTCTTTATAGATGTTTGTGATTTTCATACTTGTGTTGCCCTCACCCGGCCGAGTCAAAATTTTGAAAATCTGGGCTCTTTTTCTCATGCATTTCATGCATTTTTGTGATTTTGTCTGTTTATGAAATGTTTCACCTGAGTTTTCGGTTGAAAGCGGGTTGGCGCAGCGTTGGTTCCCTCGCCTTGCACCAATGAGGTCCCGGGTTCGAGTCCCGCGCCCGGCGCTTTATGTGCATTTGGTTTTCAGTCCATGCTCGCTTCCGCAGGTTTTTCTCCGGGTACTCCGGTCTTGTCTTCCTCCTGCATTCAAAACTGATTTTAAAAACATCTTGGGATCCCTGTCAAAGATAAGCTTCCTTTAGCTTACTTGGTACCAAGTTGGGTACCTTGGCGAAAGCCTAAACAAGGTGATGAAACAAGGTGATTGATAAAACACATGTGAAAGTTGTGGTACATCAGAGATCCAAACAAGCAGCTCCTTTCTACATTTTTTAAACAAAATTTTCACATTCTCTGCAGGTGTATTTTTTAAATATTTCATAGTTCTTAAACAAATTCAATGTCAGAAATTTCAATTTAGATGTTTTAATCGAATTCAACATCCTATTTGGTCAAAAACAATACTCCAATCTGTCGCTTATGTTCTATTTTCAGACTGGTTTGTGTCGATTCATCTTAATGGTGCTAGAATATTGCTGTATGGCAAACATCTTCTGGATGTTTGTTGAAGGGATGTACCTCACAAGTCGCATATCAGTCGCCGTCTTTAGCAGAGAGTCCAATTTTAAGTTGTATATTTTCGTAGGTTGGGGTAAGTTTTTTTTTATTTATTAATTAATTTATTTCCTTCCTTACTTCCTTCCTTCCTTCAATACTTACTTACTTACTTACTTATGGCAAAGTTTAATTGAACACATTTCATTGTGGAAATCTGCTTTTGGTTTGACGCGCCAGATATACTTCGTCATTTTTACCAATTGTAAAATCCAAACAGCTGAATGCATATTGACCTCGAGTTCCCAGACGACATTATCGATCGGAATAATCCGCTAAAACTACAATTAGAATGATAAAAATCAAGACAGTGACAAGCATTCCAAATGAAAATGTTTCTCATTGGAGAAAAATGAAGTAGTCAGAAAATCTTTACAACAGAATGAAATCCACAGTACCAGATTATATTGAAAAGGCCAAGGTAATTATGGTATTGTTTGAAAACAACGATTACCAAAGAAAGTAATTTGCTATGAATTATCAAAATGCTACAGATGAGTAATCATTGCAAAATGTGCCGTGATGCGAAAAATACTTCACCATCCTGAACATTTTGATAAATGGTCAAACATAATACTCCATGGCAAAAATTTTACACCATGAGACAAATAAAAATAAAAATATTTGAGTTCCGAATGAAGATTTAATATAGTGGTGAAGATGTAACACCATGAGAAAAATTCTGAATGAAAATGACTACAAAAATGAAAAAGTATATCTAGGCCTTAAAGTTACGTGCTTTTGGGTCAATAATATCCAACAAACATTTAACTAGTTTTCTTAAAAAATCTCTTTCTTCACTTAGCCATTCATACACCAACATCCAATGACTAACCTACAGCCTACAATATAGTGATGAATCAAGCTTAAGTTTAATTCAATGGAATCGTTCAGTTTTCTTCAACCTGCTAGTAATATTCGGGCATGCTCCTTATTTGATTTCAATTCTGTAAGATTAATTATACATTTTACATCATTTTTATTTTCACTTCTCTTTAGTTACCCCATCATTTGCTGTGTTGACATGGGCTGTACTGATGCGTTACCATGGTAATGATTTACCTTGTTGGGAAGATTATTTAGAATCACCATTCATATGGATAGTTAGAGCGCCCATGCTTGCTGCTATTTTTGTAAGTTTTTAACTTCAGAATGATCTTACTAATGATATAGTGACTCACATGATTTTTAATATAATTTACCTATTTGTATGTTTGTTTGTTTGTTTTTGGCATTTACATGTAAACAAGGCAATAATATTAAAAGTATGCTTGATTTATATGTGTAACATGATTTTCTTAAATTGCCTTAAGGAAAGGGAATTTTTCCTGCCAAAGGTAGTTTTAACAAAGTGGCCGCATCTCGTGACTAATTCGAACACTGCGCATGACCATGATGACTGCATATGAAATGAGTGAAGGGACATCAGTTCGGGAAAGGTCGTAATTCATTTACGTAAATGAATTCAATTACCGTAAAGGAACTCCTTTACTGTACAGTCAATGAATTAATTTACTCCAACTTTGAATCAATTTTTAGAGCAACCTATGAAAATCGGAGATCATTTTCAAACAATTTTATATTGAATTCTAAACATTTAGTGAATTCTATCTGCCAAAATCTTTCTGTTTTTTGGCTGATAGAAATTTCATAGACAATATTGTAGAACAGGACCATTCAACAAGAAAATGCTTTAAAATGTTCTCCCATTTTCATAGATTGCTCTAAAATTGATTTCAAGTTAAGAGTAAATGAATTCATTTACTACACAGTTGATTTAATATGTTTAAAGGGCTCACAAGCTTTATTAAAATTAAGGAAAACTGTAAATGAATTTATTTCATCAAATGAATTATGACCTTTCCTTGACTGAAATTATTCATGTAGTCTATTATACATGTGGTAATAAATTTAGTCACACATAATTATATGTACACTAGTAATATTTAAAATAATCTAGCTGACCAGTAATTTTTATATTTGGCACAATTAATAATCTTGTCAACGGTTGCATGATCATTAATAATAACGCTATGCTGTCCTGCAAAAATGATCATGTATTTAGTTCAACCACAACTATCATATGTTAAAGGTTACATGAAAAGAAAATATCAAGTAGTTAATATAAATGTGTTATACCAAAACTGACTGAAAAACAACGACATAAAATTCCAATTATGCACAAATAGTAAATGATGCTCATATATGCTTTCAAATACCCCGCCTCGCAAACCTGTATTTAACAACTTCAAAAACAATCTCTTTGAACTGTCTGAGTGAGATTACGAATATTAGTGTACAAAGAGTTTCATAAGACCCTGGAATACGCGCCTAGTAAACTATTATTTGTATTGTTTATTATCTGTAGATCTCGAAAATCTCTGAACACTTACCGACGTCATCCTTGCTTTTATACTAGTTGTCGCTTTGTGCTTTTTGCCTGTACAATGTATATACAATATCAAAACACCAGATGATACAAAGCATGACGCGACGTCGAGATAAAGCTATTGAAGTATGTAAGCATCATAGTAGGGCAGTTCAGATTCATCGTTTTTTCGAGGTCATAAAAAAGGCGCTATATTTGAAAGTTGTTTTGAGTATCGTTGACTATTTGTGCTTGGTTAAAATTTTGCATTGGTGTTTTCCACTTAGTTTTGTTATAACGAATGTATATGAAGCTACTTATATTTTCTTTTCCTGTAACCTTTAACATATAATCGTTTTTCTTTAGTAAACAATTTTTGAATTTCCTTTTGTATCGTTGGCAGTGTCAATTGTTTTTACAATAACATAAAACCTCCGGTTACATCGTTGCTGATATCTTCAGAATATGCATAACACCTCTTGAATATGAACAGCATAAACGTTGTTTATTTGAATAGCATACTTTTGACGGGAAAATTCTGTTTACCAAATCCCAATTGATGTATTATTGTTGTTGTTATCATCATCGTGATGTATTTGTATAGGGATCAATTCTGAGTGCTTAAACTTTGTAAGTTTCAAAGTAATACATGTTATTCAAAAATAAAGAAGTGTTAAGAAACATTTAAAAATGATATACAAATGCATAAGCTAATAACAAATGCGCAGTTAAACAATAAACAATACAATAACAACAGATGACAAGCTAGCAAAACATAATATTTGACAGTTTTTAGAATACGATTATACAAGCTATAGCAACAATGCGATCATAATTTACAACTGTGTTTATTCCTAAATTGAACATGTAGCCGGGGTGTTTTATTACATCGAAAATATCCACTTGACAACAAAAAGACAAGTTGAATTTAACAAAGGGGCCTAGTCTAATATGTAAAATAGTCATTCAAAATCATAAGACATAACTTGCTTTATTAAAGTGTAAGATCATCAAAGTTTATAATATCGTGACGAGGACATTTTTACAGATCTATTGTTCATTGGGTATTGAGTTTATTCACAAAAATCCATTTAAATTATCCATAACAGTATGTTAAGATTGAAGTACGTGATTACGAATTTCGCACAAAAAAAACCCTCAAAAGTTCGAATAATCTGATCTTATCCCAATTTCTCCAGTTTATTGTTGAAATACGTATTACAGAATTACCTAGACTTTCAATTTTAGCAACAACAATTTTTAGTTAAACACGCTTGACAGTTAAATTCATTATAAAAATTGTGGTTTCAATAGAGTATTTTGTGTTGTAGGGTGGTGCTGCTAGCATTTGAAATCATTATCAATTCCACAATAAATACTTGGGCTACAATCTAGCAAAATCTGAACAAGATCGGATATTATGACCTGAGCTGCATAAATTTATGAAATTACGTAAAAATGGGTCATCTTTTTTAAAGAAATATTTTGATAAAAACCATTTTCAAGATATTCCTGTAAAGAAAACCCATAAGTAATCTTTAGATGTATTTTAAAGACTCCGACCGTCATGTATGCTTAAAATTGCAATAGTTTGTCATGTGTAAGTAGGCAAAA
>JXSR01S051001.1:145538-165080 GCA_000969725.1 Ophiothrix spiculata
TAATGGCGGACTGTTAGACTTATTCTGCAGTCGCCTATATTATTATGTTATCATGATATAGCGAGGGCGCTATATAGATATGGATAATACTACATGTACCACACAAGTGTGTGTACTTAACTGAAAGTAGTGGAACATGCCATTATGATTTAATAAATCGAATGTTCGGCTTCTGCTGGTAATCTTTACCAAAAATATGTTTTGGCAAGAAGATAAGAATCATTTTAGAATTCAGTGGTGCTTTGTTGATGTGTAGGAATCAAACAATGCTGGAGACTTGCTACGGATTATTGTTTCAGGCGTCTCTAGATTCATTTATAAAGAATAAAGGATAATAAATAAATAAATAAATAATAATAAGGTAAAAAAAGAACTTTGTCTTAGGTTCCTTTGGCCCGAAACCCCAAGCGCTACCCGAGGTTGTTGTTTTTTAGTGAAATAGGCTATGGCTACGCGGAAATCTTTTTTTATTACGTTTTTAGGTAACTATTTTTTTTTTTATTTCTCGATTAAGAAAAAAAAAGCAAAAATTCTCCTGAAAACCTTAAAAAAATGCGTTTAAGTTCGAATTTTTAACCCTATGGGCGCGGAAACCTGAGACAAAGCTCTTGTTTTCTTGGCCTAATAACGAGATATTTTTGAGCGTTCATAACAATGAATCCGCTGAACGCTCGACATACCACAAAACCTTAAAACTATACAATTCACACAAATACAAATTCTTAAACATACAAAATCATGCATAATAGAAAAGCAACAATAGCAATTGTGTTGTATAACATCTCAACACCTCAAATGGTTGTAGTAGGAGTGGTTTTTTTTTATTATTCTTTTTTCTTTTCATTTGTTGATCATATCAAAGCACTTGGGGCTATGAATTTCAAATAATTTGAACAGATGTGAAAAATGTATATCAATATCAACATTTTTAAATTAAGCACTATGACTATATTATACTATGACGTATTACGTAAAACCATTGCATTTCGCATCTCTATAAAACATAGATCGCCGATATACTTGTATATGAAAGTGACATTTGATGAACATATTGCAATCGTGAAGTGGTCTGGTCGGTTTTTACTCTCCGTTGATAACAATTGAAAATGCTTGTGGCAACAAACGGACACCTTGCCAAGGTATTACATGTGTTACGAAACCATCATGTCTTTTATTCTGCAATTCATGTAGGCTTACTTGTCAGCGAATACACTATTTGGCGTGTTAATAATGACTTTTACGTCCTGGATTTAGATGCACCTTTCTGTAGTATTATAATCAATTTATGAAACAACATGACAAGATTTAAGCAATTATGATTAAAAAAAATGATCAAAATCGCCAACCTCAAAGACAATAGTGTTTTTAAGTGTAAGTTAGCTGTACGTTAACTGGGATCTGGATCTGGGATAGGATGAACATTATTGGTATTTCCCGATTCAAATTGGCATAATGTTGCTTCAAGACAAACAATCTCAGTATGTGTAACATATCGTCGAAAGTTTGTTGTCGGTCTGCTTTGCTTGCTTTGCGATAAGGAGGATATCAGTGTTTAGCCCTCGTCTTCCTAAGCCTTTTTCTGTAACACGTCTTCCTGAGAAGGGGAGGTGGTTACCACCCCCACCCCTGTGATTTTGAACTTGGGACCCCCAAAGTTATATTGTTTGATACTGTAATATAGGGTAGGGTCTCCTTTTTCTTTAATATTCAGGCAAAAGTCTTATTTCTCTCGTGTTTCTGTTTTTAATGTAAAAATGCATTTGAATTTTGAATGAGGAATTGATACTGTTATACGCTCTTATGTATTGCAACCTTGATCAAAAGTTGAAGATTTCATTCATACTCTACGATTTATTGCTGTTTTTGATTTGCTTGATACTTGTTTTCAAAAATTTGCATTTCTGCCCCAGGAATACGTTTGCATTAATAAAGTATCTTGATTACGAACTTTTTTAAGAATAACTAAATTCATTTTGTTATATTTGACCATGTACCGGGTGAGTCAAAAAAGTGCAATCATTAGATGGAAGCCACATTGTATGAACAAAAGCAATTTCGAATTAATAATGATTATTTATAATTAGGATATGGATTTACCTTTCAAATGGTGAAAGAATGGTGCTGATTGATTAAAAAAAAAGGCTTCAGTGATGTGATTACGCAGCTGTAGAAGACTATGGAGGGCCCTGTCTGTAAACTCTATGCTTGATTCTACCCATTGATAAAAGTGCAGTGGAGAGAGATTTGAGCTTCTGACTGGCCATTCAATCTGAAGTCCTATTTCAACAACATGATTGCCGAACAACTTTTGTAGGCGGTTGCGTGCATGTAGGGCACAGTGAGCAGGAGCACCACCTTGCATAAACCACACTCTGCGAAATGGTCCATTCTGTTGTTGTTGAAATGATCTGCGGAGACCTGGAACAATCTGGATGTTGATGATACGTAAGTAAACCTGGCTGAGATAATCTTCAGATTACTGAAGCAATAAATTCACTAAGATATTGGTACTGACATGTTTGACGAGGAATGCCGCATTTGGACAGAACCGCTCTCATACCATAATATTGAAATAAGGATATCTTTACAATGCCTTTATCAATCGTCTCCATTCTTTCACCATTTAAAAGGTAAATCCACGATTTATTTAATCATAAACATTATTTGTTTGAAATTGATTTTGTTCTTACAATTTGGCTTCCATTTAATTATTGCACTTTTTTTACTCACACGGTATAATGTGCTGGTGAGAAAAAAAAACCTAGTTGTAAGATTAATAACTGATACTTTATTAAATAGGGCGCTTTGATTGATTTTGAATGCATCCATATACAGGTGCATCTGGCACTTAAAAATGATGATAAAATTTTTCAGAATTATGTAAATAAATGAAACTATCGAACGACATTCAATCATAGTAATGTCTGCCTGTATTCAAGTATTACATTTCATAGCTCTAAAAACATCCAGAAGAGGTACTCATTGCAGACATACAGGTATTTTGAAAGTGACGTTTGATGAACATTTTGCAACCATGAAGTGGATTCGTTAATTATATCTCTCCCTTCAACGAATGAAAATGCTTATGGCAATATACAAACCCTATATAACCAATGCGTTGTGACGTATTTAAAACAATTCCAGAATCCTTCTTTTTTTTTGTAATAATGCATGTACTTCAGTAACTTGGATGTTTAAAGCAGGCAATATTTGAAACAAATAGTCCTGATTTCATTTTTCAGCACGTTTACACGAATATTGGTGTTTCTGCGTGGAATTGGTTGAAATCAGCATTTTAGGTGTATAGACCATATCGATAATTAACCTACTCCCGCCGTTGATGGGGTAAATCCACAGAATCGGACGGGGAACGGAACTCAGAGCGAGAGCAAGAAGTGTGTTTATCATACTTGGCCTCGTTCTGAGTTCCGATTCCCCGTCCGGTTCTGTGGATTTACCCCATCAACGGCGGGATTATGTCAATTATCGATATGGTCTATAACGTGAAAACAATGAAATAAACGATAGACCAATTGTTTCATTTCTTGTTAGATCGTATGGTAAAGGGCATCAAATTCATTTAGAAATTGCTATGAACACTTTTAAGTATGAATTTGTAATGTACTAATGATTAGCAAATCCATATATCTAAAGGTAAAGACAGTAAAATGATTAATTTAAATTTAGATATCATGACATTTTCATTCACTTTTTTAGATGGTAAGAAATATGAACAAAATGACCGTCCCGATCCTTCCGACATTCATATTATTAACAAGATATTACATTTCTACAAGCAAAAAATAAACCCCGACAAAAGTGTATTGAAACTATCCTTAATAGTATCAGTGTACGTAAAAGTACTTCTCCTTGTAATGTAGACGTGATAGAGAGCTTAATAAATGAGATTGTCTAGTCGACTGGAGATAATAAATGCAATATTTAATGATCATATGCTCTCTTACAGGGGTGCAAGCAGTGAAGATTATGATAAATTGTGTTTTTATAATTCTTAACGTAGTGATTGATTCTTGTTAGCATTCCATTTGTAAAGGATGTTATCAACACATTCTTAAAAGAATGTGCTAATAGCATATTTTACCATAGTCTGGGTGTTTGCTTTAAAAAACAGGTCACGCAAGTATTAAGATAAATCTTGAATATGAGATTTGGTATATTAGAACATATCAGATGTACTATTTTAGAACGTTTTTCTTTGTATTTGTTTATATATTTGTACATACATAAGTCATAGGTATCTACCTGAGAGATATCGAATGATACTTTTACTAGAAAAGTGAAGTCTAATTAACATTTGAATTCCCTTTATTTCTGGTGCACCTGTCACCTAAGTGGTGATGATAAAATTAAAATGGAATCATACGAATAAATATTATATCGAACATAAGGACATTCAATTACAGCGGCGCATTCAAGTATAACTATTACATTTCATAGCTCTAGAAAACATGAAAAACAGCCGATACTCTTACAAGTGTTTTGAAAGAGACATTTGATGAACACTATCGCAATTGTGAAGTGGTACCGTCGATCATTTCTCTCCTTTCAGCAACTGAAAATGCTTAACGCAATATACAGACGTGTTAATAACAATTCTCGCATCGCTTTAAAAGAAATATGTAATTAATGGATGTTTACAAATGAGCACCATTTAAAGGGAATAGATTGCGTTTTTAGCATATTTTCATGAATATCGGGGTTTGTTTCGATTGCATCAGTAAAAGAAATAGTGTCAAACAATAATAATGTAGAAATAATATGACAATTCAAACTGTAAATTATAAAATTAATATAACAATTCAAACTGCGAGATATTCAATGCGAGACAGAGTAGGTAAAAAGTTAAAGACCTTGTTGCAAAAGCGCAAGTTTCAGCAGACATAATAATATAACAATGCGATGTGACATAAATATTTGAAATGCACTAATGAACATTGCAAAGACATTAAACCAAATATCTTAATAATGATGAAGACTATTTATAACTCTACCGGTCTCCGTATTACACGAGTGTCGTGAACAATAAGGGACACGCGTTTGCTTAGCGGTATAAGTCCCCTACTTATGAGGCACTGGGTGTCGTGGGCTCGAATACGGTGAGCGGCGTGTGCAGTGTCATTGAGCAAGATACTTACCCTAAAATGTAATCCTCTCAACCAAGGTGTCAAATCGGTCCCAGCATTCTTCAAAGCTTGGAAGGTAACTCCCGGGGAAGGAGGTGTGGCGATGCCCTCGCCAAAATATTACAAATTGCGGAGTCTGGTCCAATGGCTTAGAAAAAGAGATGGGTACTCCGACCTGTGCAATACAGGCCGTCCCCTTTACTTTTACTTACTTTACGTGAACAACATTTTTTGTCTGTTGATTTGTTTGTTTGTTTGTTTCATTTTATTTTGTTTTGAGCTTGATGTGTAATTTGGCCAGAATCTATTTTTTTCAAAACAACAATGTAGTCGTACATTTTGATATGACGCGTCACATATGTCTGTACTTGTTATTTAGGTAGATTTACAAAGGAGACACGTAATTCCAGTACTTCTCTTGAGGGCTATTTGATGAATTGACGATTCATCATAATAACAAGTTGTATTTTTATGCGAAATCGTAGCTTGGCAAGATTCGAGTCGTGTTTATGTTTCTAAATAAGGGTTTATACATTACAATATTATTGACAGGTCTGTACATCATTGGTAACTCACATATAATCCAAATTATTCAAAGTAACATAAACTACGTACTAATTAATCATTCAGGACACAACAAATATAGAATACCTTGTTTGTTATTAAATTAAACCGTGTTGGTTATTACTGAGTCATGATCAATCGATAATCATATGGAATTTAGTTTTAAACGTTTCGAGAATTGACGCTTGTTTTCAGCCGAGATTGGTGTTATATCTTAAAATCACCTAATACCAAGCTTCGCTGATATTTCCCTTGTTATTTCATTTACTGAATAATATGCAACTGCGATACAATAGGTATATTAAGAAAAACACGCATGATCATCTAAAATTGCCACCCAAGCACGAATGATGTATTCATACAATTATTGATACAAGCAAACCCGGAGCGCATAAAAAGACATTTGGTGAATACAGATCTTAAAAAGTACCGGTAACTTGGCATTCATCATACACTAAGCACGTATTCCCCCTCAAGGCAGATTGACAAAAACACCGGACACCACAAAAAGCAAGTTGAACTACTTCTAAGCTGTCACATTGCCTTCACAAATCTACATATCACTTTACTGTGGGGCTGAACATCAAATTTGAAACTGACATTCAAAATTTGCATAGGTAAAGACTCAATGAAAAATTAAGCTATTCAGTGTGAAAAATCCATTTTGATGCTAAAATTATTTTGAAGCACATTTGGGCTTGAATTGCTCAGATATTTATAGTCACAGATATATTTGATATTCGATATTTTCCTTTATAAGCAGATTAAAAACTAAAGAACATATTTATTATTATTTGAATATATTTGACTGATTCACACAAGCAATAGATGAAAATTCACTTACGTGAGTGGAATTCTCGATCCTCAATTGAGGGACTCTTCTTCAGCACTGACGAGATTGGCTGGTAGACGTTTTACCGGGAACATATATTCTGATTGCTTTTTGTTTTTACTTGCTATTATTCAAGAAGTAACGAAGTTTGCGAATCACACGGCAAGTAACGGTATTTTTATTGTCAAGGATGATGTATTTCGGCCTAGTTATGTATCACCAAATTGTATGTACTGAACTTAAAGTAGTCGAAGATGCCATCATGATTTAATAAATCGAATGTTCAGGTTCTGCTGGCATTCTTCACTAAAAATGTTTTGGCAAGAAGATAAGAATCATGTGGTTTTTTTTCGTAGAATCCAGTAGTGCTTTGTTGATGTGTAAGAATCAAACAATGCTGGAGACTTGCTACGGCTTATTGTTTCAGGCGTCTCTAGATTAATTTATAAAGAGTTAAGGATAATAAGTAAATAATAATAATAATAATAATAATTATAACGAGATATTTTGAGCGTTCATAGCAATGAAGCCGCTGAATGCTCTACATATCACAAAACCTGTAAACTATACAATTCACACAAATACAAATTCACATACAAAATCATGCATAATAGAAGAGCAAACAATAACAATTGCGTTGTATGACATGTCAAACGCCTCAAATGGTTGTAGAAACTTTTAAAAACGTTTTGAAATTTTAATCGATGCTAGTTTTTGTATGTATACTGTAAATATTTTTGATTGATTCATTGATTGTCTAATTTTTAAATTTTTAAGAGAATTTTATTCATTTTTCTTTTCCACCTGTTGATCATATTAAAGCACTTGGGGCTATGAGTTTCAAATAATTTGAACAGAATGATGTGAAAATATCAAATCAATATCAACATTTTTAAATCAAGCACTATGATTAAACGCATAACTATTGCATTTCGCATCTCTATAAAACATAGGAAACAGTTTCCCATCACCGATATACTTGTAATATGAAAGTGACATTTGATGAACATATTGCAATCTTGAAGTGGTCTGGTCGATTTTTACTCTCCGTTGATAACAATTGAAAATGCTTGTGGCAACAAACGGACGCCTTGCGAAGGTATAACTTTTTTTACGAAACCATCATGTGGTTTTATTCTGTAATTCATGTAGGCTTACTTGTCACCGAATACACTATTTGGCGTGTTAATAATGACTTTTATGTCCTTGATATAGATGCACCTTTCTGTAGTATTATAATCAATTTATGAAACAATATGACAAGATTTAAGCAATTATGATAAAAAGTGTTATCAAAATCACCAGCCTCAAAGACAATAGTGCTTTTAAGTGTTCGTTAACTGGGATCTGGGATAGAATAAAAATTGTAAGTATTCCCAATTTAAATTGGCATAATGTTGCTTCAAGACAATCAATCTCAATATGTGTAACACATCGTCAAAAAATTGATGTCTGTCTGGGTCTGTAAGTGAACGCTGAATTGAGAGTTCTTCTAACTGCAATAAGGATGATATCAGTTTTTAAAAGATATTCGGTCTGATCAAAGTTTCTTACGTCAATCCAACTAAGCAGGTGGTATTGTTGGATAACAAGGTTTATGAGCATGCTTCAATCTTAGAAAAAGCCATGGGGAAGTAACCTGCGTCTTTATCTTTATAAGTAAGAAACATCAAAATGAAACTTTGCAAAACTCATTAATTATGAACATATCTATGGTTTGCATTAGGAAAAGCAATCAATGATAATATGTCAAAACATTTAGAATAGTTCGAAGGTTTTTTGATGGTATGATGATTTGTTTGTTTCTTTGGTGCAGTATTATCTTGACGGACTGTATCAATTTTGCTTGTTTATAAACATGCAGGAAGACAATAGGTTCTGGTTGGTTATTTGTAAAACAATTTTGTTCTTTGTCTTAAATTAGTAAATGTATTATTTAAGTGTTTGTAGAATTAAATAAATAGCAAGAAGTTTGTTTTTAAACTACAGTGAATAACAATCATACTCTATTGGTTTTACCAGTTGTTTAAACCGTTCAATAATGTATTTAATTATATAGTCACTAAAATGACTATCATTTGCTGAATTGTTTAATCTAATTATAGGCAGGTATTATACACCATGGAGCAAGTTTTTATCGGGATATAATACATCAAGAAACATCCACTAGGATAAATGCCACGCAAATATGAAAGATGTATTCTTACAATATTGATGCAAGGGAAGCTGGACCGTATAGGAGGATATTTGGTGAATATAAATGTAAAAAAGTACTGGTTACTTGACATTCATGATACACTAAGCACGTATTTGCCCTTACAGCAATTTGAAAAATAGAACGGACAACTCGATATCAAATTCATACTTTTATTATTGCTGCTGTCACAATGCCTTTGAAGATCTAAAATGGGACTGAACGTCTTATTTACAATAGACATTTACCGATTTAATGAGCACACATTTACTGACTAATTAGGCAGCAATAATACGAAAACGTAATTTGATTCAGCTCAAATACTGATTCTTTGACCTAAATGACTGAAGATGATACACAATATGCATGAAACCTGAAATAAAAAATAAAAGGCATATTAGAGTTTTAATTTTTGTTATCTATATTCTGTCTGAAGGCGCATTTTTTATTATTACTCTTTGAGTTAAAAAATATTTACCCCGTGCACAACAATTTCATCATCAACCTTATTCAAATTTGTACTCACAAAATAAATGAAACTTTCAGTCATTTTAATCTTCCACTACTTAATATTTATATATATGTTTCGTCTATGATTTTATCATCATCTAAAATGATATTTGCACGCATCTTTTAAGGGATGCACCTGACACCTGAAGTGTCGTTATCAACATAGCAAACTTACGAATCAATCTTCAAAATATCAAACACTGGTGATTATGAAACTTTAAATCAAATACAGTTACAAGTTCATAAATATTATATGCCATTTATAGTTATATAAAACATACGGAACAGGTACTTATTGCCAACATTCTTACAGTACCATATTGCACACATAAGAGGTACTCATTGCCGCTATAATATTTAAAAAATCTGAAATCAAAAACATATTACAATCTTGAAGTGGTCTGTTCGCTTATTTCTCTCCTTTTTAAGTACTTAAAAGACGCCGACGCCTTTTCAACGCATTATAGGTTTTACGAAACAATTCAAGCAACATACTTTTGATTTCTTAATTTCACAAGAAAATTGTAACGTTTTATCACAGGCGTCAGTCATTTAGTATGTTTTTATTATAGCGTTGATGTGCTAAATTTGACTTCATTAAAGTTATGTTCTAGAGGTGTCTGTGGTATACGAGTTAGGTGTCTAGGGAGATATAATGCAAGGAATTAATTGTCAGATGGTTACTTTTCTATATCAGCGGTGCAATAAAAGAAAATTATAGAAATACATAAAGCATTTTTGTCAAAATCTATAGTTAATCTATAATAAATCATAATTTGCAAGATATTGCTGGCTACCTGTTTTGATGTTTTAATTTTTCCTACATGACTTAATTTTAACATTCATAAGACCTTCACTATTATAATATTGAAGGGCTTATGAATATGGTGTTATTCCTTCTGCCTTTCATATATTATTGACTCTAAAATTCGTGTGTGTGCAGTTACATTTGATAAGTACATAATGTGACTTGGTAAAGGCAATACGTGGTTGTCATTATTAAAATCAACCAGGATCAGAACCAACAGAATACTCATGGGCATTTTCACGGTTACGGAAGGACAATCACAGAATGTTTCTGTATTTCAAACACATGCATTGCCAAAATTGAATTGGATAAAATAAAACTAATTCCATATTTGGTTGAGTATACCTGAAAGCATTCATATTCAACAGGATTTTTTTCATAAAAAATTCTCTGTCGCAAAATATGCATATTAATGAGGCCGGTAACGGAAGGACAGCAAAACGGACATGGTTTTTCACCTTGAGCACATTTTTGAAAATTTTTATGAAATTTATGAAGACATTTTATTTTAAAGTTACTGAATGCATTGCTTGGTGTTTCTGCAATAGTTTGCCACATTCCACTTCAAAATATTCCCTACGGCTATGTTTTAACAATGCGAAATGCAAAGGGATCATGGTTACGGAAGGACGGTTACGGAAGGACAATTTGTCCACTGATTTTTGGGTGCACTGAACCGTAAAGCCTGGTCAGGATTAACATAAAATACAACCTCATGTGTAAATTTGATCCTTATTTAAACCATTTAGAACAATAACACCCAAGTAAACAACCAAGAATGAGTTGAAAAAATTAAATAAAAATTACTACTTTTCATTATGAAAATCAAGAAATTTTACTAAAAATTAGGTTTTTTAAAGAATTTTCATAGACATTATTGTTCAGTCTTTTCAAAATTATAGTCATTTTAAAGAGCTTTAAAATAGCTTTATTTTGATACCAAATATATGGTGGTAGCGTTTTTCAATGAATAGTTTCATCTTTTTTTTCAATATTTTTCTCATGTCCACTTTTTTCGTGAAAATGGCCTTATACATAAACAGATTAGTCTATGAAACAAAGGGCAATGCTATATGACGGCGTGTACAATAAACTCATATTCTTCATTAGTTGACCTACCTTTATCTCTTACTGTTATTCACATCATTGTGCTCGTGGCTCCTCCTTTCTATCATAGAAACATAAGAAGTAAAATGTACACTGTTATATGACCTTCAATGAGTTTGCATCATATCTGTGGCTGGAAGTTGTTGTTATCCAATTTCAAAAACTTAGTGAACAAATGATGATTTTACGTATATGTGTCCCGTCATATCTAAAGGTACCGTAAGGTCGGCATAGTAAATTACGAGATACGGGCCATTGAAGCTGAGTATAGTCAAAATATCCCGTCCAAGGTCGAATTTCTAATTTCTTTAGAAACGTTAAGTTTGAAGTGTATTCTATCATATTATTCCGGGTCCAACATCCGAAACATATGACAAAATGTTTTAAAAACCGAGATATTAAAAAAGTCCTTTCTACATTCAAGTTTTACCAGTACAGAAACGTAAACCTCAAACTTGATTTTCTCAACTACAGTTTTCTGAATCAGCCCGATGCCTTGGATGTAGCTTTTCAATCTAATATCCAATAGCCAAAAGCAAGGTGTCATTTTAAAGCTTAAAATATGATATAACTTTAAATCTTCTTATAGTCAAAGATGGCAGGTCTATCTGCGCCTTGTGTATTACCAAAAATCACTCCTTTCACTAGGCCTTATTGTATATTGGTGATTTTAAATGCATGCATTGAACTAATAATATGCAAAGTTAATTAAAAGGTCAAGTGTCAAGGTTACATATAAAAAACATAAACTTTACAAAACAAGATAAGAATACCCTTTGTTTTCATTAAAATTGATACATGTAGATTACGTGAAACGGTCATATGAGATGAAGTCGATTATACTTCATAAAGTAAGATGAAACCTATTTTTCGGGAAATTCGATTTAAATCTCTCTTTCATGACAGTTTATATCATTCAAACTATTTATGTTGTCAATTCTTAAAACGGGTCTTAAGATGTAGGCCTAAGCTAGAGTAATATTTTGCTATCGTTAAAAGTATAAAAAAGTATTAAATTTTCTATGAGTCACAAAAATGCATCCTCTGCGTTGAAATGTCAACTCAAACATAGTTCAAATTCTACAAGCACAACTAAATGAAAAATGAAGTTTACACGGTTTTAGCATACACGTTTCGCCTATGTACTTCATTCTATGTACATTGATGTTTGCATGCATCTTTAAGCTGTACGCATAACACATCAAGTACTTTTAATAAATTTCCAAATTAACCCTAAATCAGTCTTCAAAATATCATATCAGAATGTTTTCAATCAAATACTTTGACTATTTATAGGTACCTATTGGACAGCTCTATAATATAGAAAGGATGCGCTCATCGTTGACATACTCGTAATTTGAAGGTGACATTTGTAGAACACGTTGCAATCATGAAGTGGTCTCTTCGATTATTTCTTTCCTTTGATAACAACTATAAAATGCTTAAAAGTACGCCTTGCAAACGTAATGCAAGTGCTACGATTTTTTTTTTTTGAAGAACATGTCTTTCTTTTTCTTTAATTCAAAAACTTATGACCCAATAGACGTATTTAAGTTTGAGTGTCCTAAATGAATAATGGCGTTTATATCTTAGATTTTGTTTCATCAGCGTTTTGGTTGTAATATTAAATCAATCAATTTAGAAATAATGATATCAAAATGATGATGAAAGTTGCCAATTTTAAAGACTTCATTGCTTTCAAATGTATAGTATAAGACCAACGCCGTGACGTAACTTATCTGGGATCTTTGAGTTGCATCGACCTGACCAAATTAGCTTAGCCAAACGTTTGTTAGCTTAACCAAAAGTTTGTAATATCAGTACTTGACTACCGTATTTAAGATTTTGAGTGTTCAGCAACATTCAGTTAATATGTCCTCAGAATTCGCTTCTTAATAATTTTTCCTTAAAAACAATATGAAAAACAGACACGTATTTTTCTTGAAAATTATCTGTGTTGATAGTCGTTTAGACCAGAATAGTCCCCTTGTTAATCAAGAGTAATACGCAATACCGTTGAGTAACTTAACGAAATAAATGCGTCGGTTGAAATATTGATGCTCCATTTTTGCTGCTTATTTATATACTTGCAGATGGTTTAATTATTATTTATAAATAATTGTACCAAATTTAGTTAGAAAAAAGACTGATTAACACAATCAATAAAAAAGGTTAAATTACACTAAATGAGCAAACTCCCTGCTTTGCTTAATTTTGAATAAATGCGTTTCTGACAACGTGTTTTTTTTGTTTTTTTTAATTTCGAAAAAAATGATTTTATGGCATTAAAGGTTTATAAGCATCTAAATGTTTATTGCATTATCATATTTGCAAAGTTTAAATGCTCAAACAGCTTCTATAGTTTTTGCAAACGATAATTTTTCTACATGTGACCATTGTCTGGGACACCTTGTACATTAAGAAAAATCCACTAGCATAAATGTCATGGAAACACAAAATGATATATTCATGCAATATTGATACAAGGAAAGCTGAAGCATATGAAAGGACACATTTGGTGAATATAGATTTTGGAAGTACCGGTAACTTGGCATTCATGATACACTAAGCACGTATTTCCCCTTAGGGCGGTTTGACAAATAGACAGGACATCCAATCCAAGTCGTACTACTTTTGTTGCTGTCGTTTTGCCAATAGGAATTATAAATATCATTTAACAATAGAGCTGGACATCAAATCACAGAGTAATCAAATCTACAATTGACATTCACCCTATTGGCAAACATTTAATGATGAATAAAGTAGCAATATGAGAAAAAAACCTGTGTATGAGCAAACAGCGATTCCATGCAATTTCGTGACTGTAGATAATATATTTTATGCTTGAAACATAAATAATGAAATCACGGAGGAATAGTACAGTTATACTTTTGTATCTACCTTCAGCATAATCGTGTTAATTTTATTGATTTATAATTCATTGCTCCGAATTCACAAAAATTAATCCAGTAATACTAGCTTATTCCTGGATTTCTCATTCTTGGAACAGAGATAACCCACAGTCCTGAATTAAGTTGAATTTTACGAAGCCTGGAATAACCAGTCCGTGGAATAATTTTATTCTTTGTTTGCAAATACCAAATGACGACATCAATATGGAATGAATATAAAGTTATTCCTGGAATAAAGTTATTCCCTTTACGAATACGGACCAACAATACTTACCCTTATATTATGTATTGAACACTCATCTGTAAATGTGACGTGTTACAGCAAAAGGTACAAATTGGAGCTACAAGTGTCTGATTAATAAGCCCTTAAAAGTCGATTTTTCCATTGTTAATTCACCAACGGTTTGTTTATCAGACACTTGCTGTAACGAGTCACAAATGACAATTCGGTTGTTTTATCTTCAACTCATTACATGTGTTTTGTTTTTGATCCTTTCATTTTATGGTATCGCTATATTATTGTCTACTCCCAAGAATGCAAATGAGGATAATTAGCTTTATTCCGTTGTTGAGTACTCTGTTATATGTGCGGTAGAGCATGTCATTGTATTCAATTGGCTCATTTACATTCTTGTGAGTAGAAAATGATAGCGCTACCAATTTTATATATTTATATTTGCATCTTCAAAGGGGTGTATCTGACACCTCTCAAGTACTGTTAACAACATTACAAACTTCCGAAATTAAATACACCGACGACTTTATGTAGAAATATAACATTTTACAGTTATATGATATAAAACATACAAAACAGGCACTTATTGCCAACATACTTATAGTACAATATTGCATACAGAAGGGCATACATTACCAGCACGTTGTAAAATGTTATTTGAACATGCATATGCCATGATTATATTACAATCTTAATGTGCTTTTGTCGCTTATTTCTCTCCTCAGAATAACTCATAGTTCTGAAATAAAAACATGTGGACGCCTTGTCAATGCATTATTAGTGTAACAAAACAATTCCATATAATGCAGATACAAGCTTTTGTTCATTTCAACAGGTTTATCATGTGTTTTCACAAATTTGCAATCTTTCCCAAATGGGCAATTGAATGGAAATAAGTAAGCTGTGTGGCCCCTGTGCTTCAAATACTATAGAAAGTAATAAATAAGCCGTCTAGTCGAGATAGGTGTCTAGGGAGATTCAATGTAATGAATTGACTGTCAAATCTTACATGTTTTGTTCCTGTAATGTAATAAATGAAACTTGTAAAAATATATTTATATGTTAATTTCTTTATTTTATCGAGATTGGATTCCGAATTTCAATGGATGTTGCTGGCTATATCTATTAACAAATGTGTTCATACAGGACATAATATACAGACTTGACATTAAATATGGAATATATTTATTCTGTTGGTTTCCTTCTTGAATAATCCGCCATATCTCGGTATGTACCAATTTCAGAGACTTGTGCTTTCTATTGTTCGTAACTAAACTTATAAACTTCAAATGAAGGGTATTTTAAAGTTCACTGATGTGACACAGAGACGATGGGAAACTTGAAAGCGCAAATAACTCTGAAAATTAGGTCTGATGCCGTGCACAGTAATATTATACAGAGGAAACTGAATTTGCCATAATTCCTTCCGTACGTTACCTAGAGATGTGAAACTTTACAGGGTTCATTAACACAATGTTAGTGATAATTTCTGATCAATCAGTATTTACTCTGTTCTCATTGAGAAGCGTACAACGTCATGAATCTCCATGGCATTCTCTCCGTTGGTGATTGGAGAGTTCTTTTGGGTATCTCAGCCAAAACACCAAACACAGCCCAACAAAAAACCCTCACCTCGATTGATTAATATAATATGCTGTTAATTAAAGGTGTTTCTTAACCCAGATGTTCTCAATAGGATTAATATCCGAAGATCTTACCGGACAAGGCAAGAACTCAACACCCGGATCTTCCAGGAAAGTCCAGACTGTACGAGCACGACGGACGTGAGTGTTGTCATAGTGGGGCACAAAATTGTTTACAAAGATGCCTCTAGCCAATGACACTATCAAGGCTTCTAGAATGCATCTGTACTGGTGCTGATGAAGGCTGCCTTCCGAAGTAATCAGAGCTGATTTTCCACCTGCATGTGAAAACTCCCAGAAGACAATGTTACCTTCTTCTGAATGAATTGTTAATAGCATGTGCACTTCAGGATAACCCAACTATTAAAATCTTCTTTTCTCATGCGTCCATCTCGGAAGCATATTTCAAATTTAGCCTAAGCACTGGAGACAACGTTATCTCATTGATGGGACACAAAAATGGAAAAGATCTGTGGCCCAGTCAAAGCACGCTGTAAAAGTTTTTTAGTAAAGATATTTTTGTCCAGTGGTTTTCTAACACGATCGCCAGTTTGAATCAAGCAAGAAATCACAAATGTTCTTAATACGATCTTATTTTATGAAAGATCATAGTGTTTGATACTTGCCATTTTTGGTAAAATCTTCAGATATGAACTCTATCGAGTTTTTCTCGGCTGAAGTAACTCATCGAAGAACAACAAGTTGCATCAAACCACCAATGTACAGGAATTACTTTAGGCTGTGCTTGATATTTAGGCTGGGATACCCGTCAGAACTCTCTTATTAAGAATGGAATGTCCGCATGGAGAGTCAAGGCCCTCTACGCTTCTTATGAATGACATAGCAAAAAGTGACTGGTCATAATTTATAACCAACAATATGTAAAACAACCCTCTGAAATGTAAAGTGTCCAGGTAATGCATTGACGAAACTATGGCAAATTTAATTTCCTTAATTCCGTATTATTGTACACGAGTTTGGACCCAATTTCGAGAGGTTTTTATGCTTTCAAGTTCCCCATTGTCGCTGTATCACCTAAATATGCACAAAAGAGGTCTTGGTGTAAAGTTTACAAGAATAGTTACAAATTTGAAGAAAACCACCTTTCTGGAGTTGTCATATACTGAGATATGGCGGATTATTCAAGATGGAAACCGACAGAAAAAATATATTCCATATTTAATGTCAAGCCTGTATGTCACCCGTCATATCGAAAGGTACCTTACGGGTCCCAAAATGAAAATTGAATTTTTTGGTCTGATCTGAAAGATTATATATAGTATAAACTTTAAAATTACACCTTGCTTTTGGTTACTGGATGTTCGATTGTAAAGTTACATCCATATTGGAAAAAGGCATCGGGCTGATTCAGAATTCCGAGTTCTCGGAAAATCGAGTGTAAAGTTTCTGTACTGGTTAAACAAATGGAGAAATGATTTTTATCTCGGTTTTTAAAACATTTGTCTTATGTTTCGGATGTTGGAACCTGGTTAATATGATAGAATACGCTTCAAAGGTAACGTTTCTGATGAAATTAGAAATTCTACCTTGGACGTGATTTTTTACTATGCTCAGCTTCAATGGCCCGTATCTCGTAATTTACTATGCCGATCTTAAGTTACCTTTAGATACGACGGGACACATATGTTAATTTATAAGCACTCCAATATTTGTTTTTCTTTTTTATATTGGTCCTTGATATATTCATAGCATTTGTAAAATATGTCTCCAGAAAGCTCTCGTTACGTTACAAGTATATCGTGAAAATGCTGAGAACTGAGAACTGTTTGATGAATTATCTTCCCTGTACTTGAATAGTACTTATGATGAGTTATGCATTGAATAAGGAAAAGAGCCAATTCAAACATTGATGTGTCATATTTACCGATGTTATTGACAAACAAAACATTTTTCTGATCGTGTATCCTTTTGCATACTAACATAGCCTTGTAACTATTCTGGAGTCGTACTGTAACTCGTAACACCCTTAAGTTTATAACTCATATTATCAATTACTATCTAAAACGCATGAGTAGTTTTACTGGAGTAATTGAAAGGTCTACTTAATTTCAACAAAGTACAAATAAAGTCGTTTGTTTCAAATGTGTTTTTACTTGAAATGCTTCAAAATAAATGCGAGTTGGTGATAACATTGACCTGAAAAAATTTGGCCATAAGCATTATGATCTTGCTGTGAATATTTGTCCATTTGCAACCCCCACATCACACAGAAATCCCCAACCCCATACCCCCTACACCCATTAAGACACACATTGCCACACACACACACCCCCATTGATAAACAGAAGTTAACACTTATCCTCCTAAGCTATTTTTTGTAATACGTCCTCCGAAGGGGGGTTGCAACCCCCCCCCCATAATATTTTGGAACGGAACCCCCTATGAACTTTGTTTTTTCTATAAATAGATAGGTATGACCCTCCCCTATCCAACGATACCAAGATCATCAAAATCGGCCTAAGCGTTACGCAATTATGACGTCATAAAGTACTTTTGGATTGGAAAATCAGGCAAAATTATGGCAAAATGGCCACCAAAATCAAAATTTTGGCTATAAAAGTTCTAAATGACAGATTTTCGTCCGTTTTTTTGCTAATTACGAAGGGGAATGATGATTCTAACATGTCTTGTAAGTTTGAGTCTTATAGCGTGCATAATTTTTTCAAAATGGCGACTTAAAAATTTCCGGGATTTCACCCCACCCCCCTGCACCCTAACTTTGACGGCCTACCCTAACCCCCACCTTACATGGTACCCCCACGTTTTTTTCATCAAAATGACCGCAAAGGATGAAACAGAGATTACCCAAATGCCGGGGGCCGGTTGCTTTTGCGTTTTTATGAAGCGGGAAAAAACCTTAGGGGGGGGGGGGTTGCAACAATCCCCCTCCTTCGAAGGATAAGGGTTAATTGATGAGAAAGAATTGCTAGGTCAATTTGCCTTCGCGTTTTGGTACAATTGGTGATAAACTGTTAGGGGCGATAACCAACACCCCACCTTACAAAGACAACATGGTTAAAACAAAAAGTGACTAATTTGTTAAACTGTTGCAATCTGTGAGCATCAATAACCAAATAAATGATGAATATTATATGTATTCCGTCATATCGAAAGATACCTTAAGGTCGACATAGTAAATTACGAGATACGGGCCATTAAAACTGAGCATAGTCAAAAATCCCGTCAAAGAAGGTCGAATTTCAAATTTCATCAAACGTTACATTTTAAGCGTATCATATTAATCAGGTTTCAACATCCAAAACATAAGACAAATGTTTTAAAAACCGATCATACAATAACCAAAAACAAGGTGTCATTTTAAAGCTTAAAATATTATCTTTTAGATGAGACCCAAAAAAAATGAATTTTCATTTTGGGACCTTTAAGGTACCTTTCGATATGACGGGTCACATATATGAAATAATGTATATAACTCATGCAGTTTTAGGATGAACATTATTGTTCACATTTTGACCCATCGTTGAAATGTCGCTTCAAGATAACCATCGCAATATATCATTATCTAAATATTCAAGAAAGTCTGATCATTCTAAGATGAGGAAGTTTAAATT
>JXSR01S051002.1:27602-41106 GCA_000969725.1 Ophiothrix spiculata
AAAACCAAATTTGGACATTCTCGGCCATGAAAATTTTTTTCTAGATTTTCCCCCATGTAATTTCATCTCTAGCTATCTTTTAAAAACAGTCGGTGACCCATATTTTTTTTTCTTGATTTGACATCCACTTGACATTCACAATTGACCTGCAAAATATTAAAAAAATTCTACAGGTAGGAAATATTTGAAAAATTAGCATTTTGTGGTATAGGAAATCACATGTAAAAAATTTATCACTGAAGGCCCGTTGGCTCGGGAGCACTCGTATCTTCTCGTTACTATTTCGCGCCATTTTTCGGCGCTTACCGGGAAGACAATGCGTAAAAAAACTAGAGCGCGCGTTGCGTTTTGCATATTAGGCGCAAATCTTACGCTTAGATACCATGCTCGCATTTTGTCAAAATCTTCCGACCAACAACTGTTTCTGTAATGCTGCCATCTGTTGGTGAATATTAACACCGCGATCATCTTTAATAGACCAGTTTCGTATGTCCCATAATGCATCTTGAAAGTACCCCAAATGCGGGCATTTTTGTGCAAACGACCATATAACTAATTTGTGCGCATGACGTCATTTACGCAGAAGGTAATCATATGGTCAACTAAGTGTTTATGGTACTTTCAAGATGAATTATGGGACACACGAAAGTGGTCTATTGTGCAGTTTCATAATTAAAGAAAATAACTTCTCCAAACATGTTTATTATGGATGTTGAATTTTATATTAAATTCAAGTGTAAAAGCACATAAGTTGCACATTTTGACTTTGTCGTTTGTAACTCAAGAGTTAAAATGAGGTCGCAGTTAAAATGAAATTGTGCTTCGATTCTCCAAATTCTCCTGGCATTTTGACTTATCACACTTCTGACATATTGAGTCAGTTCAGGTCAATAAAATCTACTTTAAAGGAATTGGCTCTCATCCTGATTCCCAAATTTTTCTCTTTCCCACATTAATTGGTTTTACAGTAATAGCATAAAAACATAGCGCACTGTAACTGTTTTCTCAAAAGCAAAGAAATGTTGAAATTAAAGACAAATCTTTCTATCTCAGTATTTTATTGTTACCGCGGTTACCATATATTCCTGTTGGCAGATGAAGATGTGGCAGCTGTGATTCAGCTTTATACCATTTCAAATTCAAACCTGAATAAATTAAATTGAGTTCCATTTGAGGGTGGGGGGCCCTTAAAATAAAAAAGAAATGTGCCTTATTATGATTGTCCAAGCGGGATATTTTAAAGAAACTATAACCAAGGAGTGTTTAACTTTGAAAATGAAAAATATGATTAGGCCAAAAAAAATAAATTGTTTGCTTGTCCATAGATGTCCTTCTCGAGGCAGGGTCGGTCGGTCGGAAAAAGTTTTTTTTTTTTTTTTAATTTTTTAATTTTTTAATTTTATATATCTTATTTTCCCAGGTAAAATTGCTTTTATCTCAAAAACCCAAATGAAAATCAAAGAACATTTTTCACTTTACATAAGTTTCTGGGTTCCGTTTTATGTTTAGATGCAAGAGAAATACTCGCTCATCCATTAAAATGTTGAAAAGTAGCAAAAAAAGTACGCTAAAATTAGCCTCCGAATGCAAAATCCGGTGCAAAATTCGGCAACCCAGCTTTGCTTGCCCGACTAAAATTGCCTTTTTCTTAAAAGGCCTTATAAATATCTGTACAATCTTTGCAATTTTAATTAAATTGTGTGTTCCGTTTGATGTTTAAATGCAATAGAAATGCTCGATCATCCATTAATATGCAGAAAAGTACCAAAACCTACGCTAAATTTATGGCCTTCCGATTTCCTCCATGTTTATGTTCACAATCGGTAGACCTGGTATTAAAATATGAATATTAATTTGTGACGTCATACCTGGGACTTGCATTCGTCTTCGGAATTTCACGATTTTTGTGAAAATTTTGAAAAAAAAACCCTTTTTGAAAAAAAAAAAGTTACGGTTGCAGCGTGGGAAACGGTCGGTCGGACGAGGACAAGCAAACATATTTTTTTTGTTGGCCTTATTGTGAGTAAAATGCAGTTTAATAAATGATTTTTAAAATAATTGTGGTGTTTTTTTACTTTTAAATTTATTTGTATGTTAAGAAAGTATAAGTATAATGATTCAGTCGACAGTTTCCTTTTTTAATCATGGAAAATCCTTTTAACTCTGTATGTTTGAATTAAAAAACCCTTAATATATTGCCAATTAAGGGGACAGTTAAGAAAATTTGTTTTACAACATAATCCTCAAGCTAAATCCTGTGAAACCATTCTTTAGTGCTGTAATAGATCAGCCGCTCTTGATTGAGTATTGATATGTTGAAAGGGAAACATCTGACATGTTGACAACATTATCGATAATCAAACAGTTTGATATCCAGGCACTTTACCAGTAACAAGTGCAAGCTTGAACAGCAAAAACTACATGCACCATGCATAGTACAAACCTTTGGTACGTTATGAACATCGACAAAGTCGCTATTTTATCATAGAAAATGGGGAAATGATCGAGTGTAGATTATAAAGTCACCTCTTGATCAGTTGCAACATACTTTTGACAATGCAATTGCCATTTTTTATTCATATCAATACTTCAACCACAGAGATTACCACTTTTGACCTATACTGTACTTCCGGGGCCAATGGGCAGACATGTGCGTTTCTTACGTAAACACATTTCATAAACGACAGACAAATCCGGACAATAATAGCTGCTGTGTACACTTACTAGGATTGAATGTAAGGTGAATGGAAGACAGCTCTTTCTCTATCTCAAGCATGCAGTCTATTATTTGCTTTTGTAATGGTTCAACCCTGTTCTTAATATAAGTTTAGTTGTTGGGTACAATTAATGAGCATACGCTCATTGC
Organism: Ophiothrix spiculata; assembly: GCA_000969725.1. Taxonomy (NCBI): domain Eukaryota; kingdom Metazoa; phylum Echinodermata; class Ophiuroidea; order Amphilepidida; family Ophiotrichidae; genus Ophiothrix; species Ophiothrix spiculata. Next base: position 30,469 of record JXSR01S051002.1, read on the forward strand.
CAATTATTTTGCTTGGCTAAATGCATAATTAGTATAATTATACCATGTTTGGTAAAAATGGGCTGTTCATTATTTGTCTTCGCAGTGCTATGTCGAAACTCTAAACCAGCTCATTCTAAGGTCAGATACTTTCTGGATAGTAAAAGAATTCAAACAGATTCACCACACCATGGAATGACGAGAACATTCTCATGTATAGAAGGCTTTGATATGGAGGGTGAAAGCAATGGTGGTGAATGTGATAACGGAACATGGAGTCAACGTCTTCCAACATGTAATGGAAGTAAGTTAATAATAATAATAATAACTGGTTTTGTATAGCGATTTTCCATTTAGATCAAACCGCTCATGATTCGCTGCAGGTAGATTGTCACAATCATTTCACTTCATATAGGCAATTTACGGTCTTTTCAAGCACATATCCTATCTATAGTTAGATTGTAATATGTACCCTTTATGCAGCTTCCCATATCCTGGATGGGGGCAGACTATGATGGACAAATCTGGTGACAGATTTAAGTGCAGGAGGAAGGCCGGAGTAAACGGAGAAGCGAGTATGGACTGAAAGCCAAAATGCACATACAGCGCCGGGACCGGAGATCGAACCCATGACAATCCTGGGCTCATTGGCGCAAAGCGAAGTAGGTTCCACTGCGTAAACCTGTTTAAATGAGCGTAGGCATCAACATATGCTTAAAGTGTATGCGTTTTGAAGCTCAACATGCATAAACTAATCAAAAGAGAAAGTGTATTTTAAGCATGGCATCTCACTATACTGTGCACCTCAGAGTGAAATCTTCACACCCTCAATCCATATGGTAACTTTATGAAATAGGAAATACAGATAACAATATTACCATAGTGTTGAATACTGAAGAAAGGTGAAAACTATCAAAGGCTTTACTAATATTACAGCTAGGTTGACAATGAATACATATCCCAGTGTCCTGTTGATTGACATTTACCGGTACGTAAAATTCACCGACTATCACAAGGAAAAACCCAATCTGACGGAGCAAATTAGCATGTTGTGTACACACTAAATCTTGTTTGTATTTGACCAAATTTTAGGTTGCATTTGCAAAAAGTCATATTGACCTCAAATCTAGGTTGCCAGTATCTGATGAACCTTGTAGTAATAAGCAAAAGTATGAGGTACATTGCAACTTTGTGTTTGGAACACAATTAAGATTTACTCTTTAATTTGTGATGACTACCAACATAGATGAGGTTTCATAGTTTTCTTGTTATTTTGCAGGGCCATGTGACCCCTATCCTCCGAGCTCAACCTATGCAGTTCATTACCGACCAAATTGGGCTCAACTAGGAAAGCACCGGAATGGCACAGTTGCCACAATAATTTGTAGTAATCCTGCTCACCAGCCCGTACCGCAAAGGGAGACAACTTGTTTTGGAGGAAGATGGCTTCCTAACGTTATATGTCAAAGAGAGAGTAAGTCATCACTGTTTTCAAAATTTAAAAAAAAGACGCCTACCTATATATCCTATTTTTATCCTCCTGGTTTCAACCAAGAAGGGGGGATATTGTACATGACGTGTGTGATGTGTGTACTATGTGCACTAGGTGTGTGCAAATGCCACAGTAATTGGAACCTCCACACTTTGCACAATTTACAAGTAAGGGCGGGTGTGTGTGTGGTAATTTGATTAAAGTTTTGCTGTGAAGAACCATACGACACACATTTAGGAAACTTGGTGATATGAAGGGATTCAGGTTTTGCACATGTTGCACTAAGCTGGGCTCCGACGTCTTATCCAAAATAGACGTCGGTAACCATCAATCTAAGCACTCGATTAGCCCATATCCTGAAGGCATATGTTTTCAGCGTCAAACACTTACACCCATGACGCTTAGGTGATCGCGCGAAATTCTTGTAACGTGTAGATAAACGCGGTGTGTCATGCAGAGGTCGCACATGTAAACATCACCATTTTGTCAGCCTCTTCACCAAAAAAATGAGAATGGCAAATTGTGTAATTCTACTGGTCAAAGGGTCGAGGGTACCAGCATAATGCTGCACAAGTTTATGAAGGTATGGTCAAGGTCATTCAAGGGCAAATACCAAAAAGGTTAGAAAGAAAGTCGACCCTAGGACCAGTGTTTTCGCTTAAGTTTGAGCTTGCGCCAATTCGAGCAAGTTTTACAAAGTTTAAGAGGTGCTTGCGCCAAAATCATGAGCTGTGGCTAAAAGTTGGCTCAATAGAATTAGAAATATATCTTTCTCACACATTTTCAGAAACTCCTTGCACCAATTTTCACCACTCCTGCGCCAATGGCGCGCCATACAGCCTTAGCGGAAACACTGCCTAGGACATCTGAGGTTATTTATAAGTCACTGTCATAACTCATGAGCTTTTGGCCATATGGATCAAATGTGGGACATGGATAGCTCTTGGTTCAAGTTCAAAATCATTCAAGGTCAAAATATAGTTTCAAGTTAAATACAATTTTTAAAAAAAAAAGTTGACCAATGGTCATCCAATGTCATTTCAACGTCACTGTAATAGTTCATAGTCGGGGTCATGCAATGTCAAAGTGCCATCTCAATGTCGCTGCAATAACTCTCTAACAATTACCCCATTGATTCCACAAGACCAAACGTGCAGTATAAATAGCTCTTGAGCATGTGTGTCATTGTGGGGTATTGGGTCAAAGTCATTCAAGGTCAAAAGATTATTCGAGGTCAAATTTTTAAAATTGATCAAAATGTTGTCCTTACGTCATTGCAGGCCATTATTATTAAGTTATATTCCAAGGTCACCATGATAACTCTGTACTCTTGGTCTCATTAGGTTAAACTTGCACATTGAATAGCCCTCGACCTAGGGTGTGTCCTGGTAGGTTCAGTTAAGGTCATTTGAAAAAATGATCAAACGTTTGAACTTAGTAAATGACACAATAGGATGTTGTTAAAGCAGAAGAGACTACTGGTTCACAAACCATTTTGTTTTCTACATATTATACAACAATCAAACAATTGTTTTTAGGCCTAAACTGAAATGAACAAATCGAATACATTTCTCCTGTACATAAGTAATATAATTTTGCACTTAATCTACTACACTGTGTTTCCTACTAGAGCATGCCTCTGTTTGTTAAACTGCAATGCTGTATTTCTACTGTATAGGCCTGTGTTCATTTAAAAAGCAGGGATGTGGACACATGTAGGTGGCCACTTTTGTGCTAAATGATCTATCCCCCAACTCTCACAGATCAAGATTCAAATTCAGATTCAGATTAATTTTCAATATTATAAATGGAGAGCATAACAAATACACAATGATATTGAGGACATAATTCGAAGGCCAAAGGGTCCTATGATTATATACCCTTAAGCTTGTACAATCAGGTTACACAAAACAAAGGCTGCACAAGAAATGTAAATCACAAAAAGACAATGCTCAATTACGATTGTAAGGTGAAACATTTTTCTGTGTGCGAGGCTGACATGTTGAATGCGTTTGTTTTTATGCAGATCTTGCCCGAGGAAAGACAGCAAGGCAAAGTTCTGACCTTGATACAAGTAGCACTAAATATAGCCCAGCATCAAGAGCAGTTGATGGCAATGTTAGTCCAAAATTAGCTGATAACAGTTGCACTCACACAAGTAAGTCACTGATGCTTATCCATGTCAGCTTTACAAGTATACTGTAAGTGAGGATATTTTGTGTGAATTTTACTATCAATATATATACCATATATAAGATAGATAGAAAGATCATACAAGAAGAGAGCATCGTATAAAGGAAATATATAATATCATAGCTAATGTTTCCTTTGTTAGGTAAATAATAACAATTATAATAGTAATAATGAATAGCATTTGTAGCTGCTGGAAAAGATAGGATTTTAACTCACGCTTGAAGTGCAAGAGATGGGAGGATTGCGAAGACGAATTCCAATCAGTCGGAACAGCGAATGTGAATGAATATTCACCAGCTGCCTTCAAATAAACTTGTGGGACAAGTATCATTTTTCTGAAGATGAAAAAAGAGATTATAGTGGTTTATAAATACATTATAAAGATGATGACATGTATAGGAAAAGTATCTTCAAAGTGGCAAAAATCAACAAGAATGATTTTAAATTGAACACAATATTTGATTAATATGACACTTAAAATTCACATATGATAGTTATCTGATAGCTCACAAGGTAACATGAATTAATGGAACTGAAAGCGTTCTAAAGGTGGTTTCAGACTAGCTGTCGTTGCGGCACACGACGTTGCGGCACATGACCAAACATTTGCAATTTTGAGTTGTCGTATTGTAGCATGACACATTTGCATATTGCCGCAATGGTCTGTCGCAAGAAAAGTTGAATTTATCCAACTCAAAATATTGTGTCGTTGCGACCATCACGACAGGGTAATTGATATATCAGCTTGTCGTGCTTGCCGCAAACATTTTCTGAAGCGACAAGGTCGAGTTTGCGCACTTTAAATGTTTGCCTGTTGTATGGTCGTGCTGTCACACGACAGGCTAGTCTGAAACCAGCTTTAACTTTACATTACCTAAACTGGAACCTTTTTCCTTTTGTGTCACATTTTGCGACATATATTCTACCAATTATGCTCCAACATTTTAAGCTTTGCTGATCACAATACCAATGCGACGTATACTTTAATGCAGCATTTAGCTATACTGGGGTTGGTGCAATTTTCAACAAGAGACTGATGTCTCCTTAACTCACTGGTTTTCCTTTTGGGATGCATTGCTTGTAAGAGTCCATTGTATATGAGGACCAAATCATATCGGACCTCTTTCTCTGGAGACTACCATGTTCAAACAGAGGCTGTACTTAAACTTCAATGAACTTGGAAGTGCAATGTGTAATAAAGATAGCTGGCAAAGATGTGTGTTATGTTTCTCGATGGAGTTGGAAGGATGATGTTGATGTTTGAGGGATTATTAAATTATGTAATCTTGTTTTGTTATTCATAGGGGCAGAGGTCAACCCTTGGTGGCAGGTGGACTTGGAACAGGATTACAGCATTGACAGTGTAACATTAGTGAACACAAATCATAACTGTTGCAGTAAGTTATTAGGTGTTCGGATAGAGTAATGTCTCGTTTTAGGCCTTAAAAATATTGTTGCGTTACCTTTTTGCGACTGACCGTAAATTAGCAGAACACAAACTGAAGTGAACAGCAATACACAACAATATAAGGAAGGATAAGGGGGTACCTCATGTTGGAAGGGCTACAAGTAAAAACTTCAAATTAAAATGAAGGACACAATTCCTTTTCTATTACTTTTTGTTTGACAAATATCAGAAAACTAAACATGGTTTTCAGTAACCAATAGACATTTCCATTGAGATTCAAGTAAGGCACTATGGTATAAATGGTATTTTTCATGCTACATTTATTTTTGCGCTTTTTGAGCAAAATGTGGTTAGCGCAAAAATAAATGCACAGCAAAAATTAAAAATTGTTGCAAAGGAAATTTCATACCCAGCCAATGTTCACTTGCATGAAAATGCAAAACGGTCCAAAATTGGTCTTGCGTGAAAATTACTGAGCGCGAAAATATTGGTGTTTACAGTATTTTTCCCAGGTGTGTTTTTATTGATTACCTCAAAAAAAGACATACTTGTGATAAAATGTTTTGTTTTTGATGTTTTTAGTTTTTTCAAAATTCCCTATTACGATTTAACTTCTATAATATCAATTTTACCACCAAAAATATGGGCATGCACAATGCACATTGTATATTACACAAGACAATTCCATGCAATACTTGAAGTTGATTAAAATATATCACCACCTTGACGCTACATGCAAGTTTCACTGTCGGGCTAATTTGGTATGTATCTACCGGCACCAGTAAGGCCAAAAAAAAAAAAAAGAACTCTGTCTCAGCTTCCTTAGGCCCAAAACCCTAAGCGCTACGCGTTTTTTTGGTTTTTTTAGTCAAAAAGGCTATGCGGATGCAGAAATCTTTTTTTATTATGTTTTTAGGTCACTATTTTTTTTTTTGCTGCTTTGCGGCCGAATTTCCCCCCTTTTTTAAATCTCTCGATGCAAGAAAAAAATAAAAAAACAAAAATCACCTGAAAACCTAAAAAAAAAAGAGATGCGGTAAATTGTTTAACCCTATGCGCGCGGGAAGCTGAGACAGTTCTTTTTTTCTTTGGCCTAATAGTAATAATCATAATTATGTACAATATCTCAGCCCAATACAAGAAAGCAAGATGATGATTATCAATAATTCCCTCTCTTGTTTATTTTTACACAATCCTATTTTAATATGATATTGTCTCTCATAGAAAACAGACTGGCAACAGCTGTAGTACGCATTGGACAAGTATGGCAAGATCCACCTGATTTTACTGGACATGATAGATGCGGTACTGCAGTGACAACGGGTGAAGCAGCAAGTGGACGCTCTATCACAAAATCATGCAGGAGCGGTACCATTGGGCGGTATGTTAGCGTGCAGTTACAGAAACAACAAAGCCTCAAACAACAAAGGCTTCAATTGTGTGAAGTTATGGTGTTTGGGGAAATACCCAACGGTAAGTCTTTGATTTGATTTTTTTTTTCAACATAGTTCATATGGCCTACAGTTGTCTCAGATAATTAGTTTATTTTCATTGTATTTCATCATTTTCAGCAACAGATCTGTTCCTTTTAACCCTTTGAACCCGACGAGCCGGTATGCCGGCTCACATGTACATGTACGGTATACTGGATGAGCCGGTTTACCTGCTTTTAGGTCATGTGTCAGAAACTTTATGTGTATGTCGACAAGCATTGGTAGTTACAATTTTCAATAGTCTTATTTATATTGGAAGACATCAATGAAGCTTTGAACCCATGGTTGATGGTTCATTTTGCTCTTATTTACTCGAAAGAGGTAAAAAATTCAGATATGTTCGTTCCTTTCTTTAATTATAAGCTTAGATGATACCAGAGATTTAGAGGGAAGATTCCAGACTTCAAATACCAACCTGATGAATGGCATCGTCAACCATGGAGCTCAAATTGGTGGTATTCGGTACACTCAGTGCTGAGATTTGGTTTTTGATTAGAGACAAACTGCACAAATAATACTTTGAAAATGATATGCCAGCTTTAATGCAAAGGGTGTGTGCATGTTTTCATTATTTGCACATTGTGACAATATGTGATGCATCGTCCCCAATGTATCTCCATGCTGGAATAAAAATGACAGCGAGTCCACAATCTCCACTCTAAATCTATGGATCCACTGATCTCCTTCATGTGGCCTTTGTAGAAAAAATGGCAAGTTAAAAGATTCCCTCTGGCTGTTATAAAAACAGATGAGGCATTGTATTTCCTATAAACAGAGCAATAATTCTTGCTGTGCAAATCTGGACATGCAAGGATATAATTTAGCAATCAGCATTGGGGTTTTTATCAAGCATGACTGTCAACTAGCATTTTGGTGCCATTTGTGGCACCAAGGTGTGTAAATATTTAGGTACACTTGTTAAATTATCTCAGGCATGAGAATTTTCAGGAAATTTATTATTAGGTTATTTCTGAATGCTTTGTTTTTACTTAATTGTTCTCATGCCTCTTGTCTGCATATTGGTAAGTCCATGTTGGTTTTTTTTTTTTTAATTACTATTTTTTTATTTTTCAGGATGTCGTGTTCCTAACTTTCCTAATGGCGAGGTTCAAAATAAGAATAATTTAGTGTTGATTCCAAATGGCCTTTTTGATAAAAGGACATACATTTACTTTCATTGTAATCAAGGTTACACCCTTAAAGGATCCCACTACAGCTACTGTCGAGATGATTACCATTTACGTGAAACAACCCCATCGTGTGATCCATGTAAGTTTTTTCAAGTTTATTGAAGATTGTTCATTATCTCAAATCTAGAGTTACTGATAAAACCTGTTGATCCTATAGAATTGCTAGCGTTTGTTAAAGAGCTTATGAGAAAACGCTCAGGCGTTCCAATTTGTATTGAGTGCATTGATTGTATACCTCTATATGGAAAAATCCTTGACTGTTATAGTGTTAATCACTGGGCATTGAGAGTTGTGGGTTCGAGTCCGGTGGGCAGCGTGTGTAGTGTCCTTGAGCAAGATACTAACCCTATTGTGCTCCTCTCCACCTAGGTGTCAAATGGGTACCACCTTTCTTCAATGCTGGGAGGGTAACAGACTCGCGGGGAAGGAGGTGCAGCGATCCCCTCACCGCAAATATAGTAAAATTATGGAGTCTGGCCCAATCGCTTTGAAAGAGAGATGGGCACTCCGACATGTGAAATACAGGCCAGCCCCTTTTTTTATATGGCAATTAAGGATAGAAAGGGTTTAGTGTTGATGTTTTTGAAAATTCTAAACTTTTCATATACAAACACAATTAAGAAAAAAGTGATATTTTTAGTAAATGTCTGCATGTATATTCTATAAATCGTCTTATTTATTGCTGATTTCATATCATTCATTCATTCATTCAGCCAGTAGTCAACAAGAAGGGTCCATAAATGGACCTAATATTTGGTTGTTGTGTCAGTGCAAAATGCAAAATAATTTTTCTTCACCCTTCAATTGCTATAAATTCAAACAGGCCCTGCCATTCTTGTGCTAATTAGTATAAATTACCATTTTGGTTGTCATAATTATAAGAATAGTCAAATTGTTTTTATTAATTTCAGTCAACCGTTGCATGGAGAGGCCTACCATTCGTCCAATAATTTTCTAAAGACAATTCATGCATGCCACGCTGTGAAACATTTATCATGCAAGCCATTCCCATTACACACTAGTGGTCTACAGACTATGATTTTTATTTTTTTAAAACATCTTTATACCCATTGGCATTACACACTTTCCTTAGCCTCTGGAGAATATACAATGTAAATCTTAGGTGATACTTCACGAATTGCATTTTTGAGGTCAATGTCAATACAATATAGGGTTATGAGAAAATATGGGCTTATTTTGTATCACATCTCCAACTTTGATTGGGGAAAGTGAAGGCTGATCAGCTGACAAACATTTAATCAACCGTCATCTATGAAAGTTATCAGGGGTATGATATTTTGGTGTTTGCTGATTTCCTCATTTTTTTCCCCTTTCACTTTCATTTTGATACTTTTCAATGTTTTTTCTCGTTTTTGAAAGGAGGTCAATCACACCATTGTTTATGGTATATAGTGTGGAAAGGAGAATGATTTAGTGATCCCAGTCTGAACATGAGCACCAGGATGACTTGTGTTAACCCTAATTTTTCCTCCAAACGATGTGATTTTTTTTTTCACCCTGTCTTCCTCAATTTGGATATATTCTTTTTTAAATGTTATAGGCCTAACGGTTATGATTCCATGATAAAATGCTGATGCGAATATATGATTAACTGCTATCAATTCTGAGGTATTGATATCCATAAACATAAGTGTCCATATATATGAATATTTAGTAATAAGTCGTTCATGACGTATTTATTTTTTCTTTGCTAAATAAATTGATGGGTGTGCAACAAATCGCTCTAAGCCAATCAAAAGTCACCATTTACCAAAATATTTTTTGACAAAAATGTAACACCTTTCAACATTGCGTCCCGTTCGTGTATTGTTGCGTTCGCGTGTTAATGTGCCAAATAGGGTCACAATATTAATAATGAATAATTAATCACAAGATATTAATAATGGTAATTTATTTAAAAACTTTGCATACCTCCCGAAAGCAAAATTTAATGGCGCCATTTTGTTTCTGCGCTAAGACTGAAGTTCACGTACATTTACTTAATATAATGACATAATATTCAAAAAACAACACGTATTATCAATAATTATCAAATTGTAATCATCCTGAAATCAATAAAATTTTCAGAATTCTTACCGTTTATACATTTCAGCTAAATAAACATCCACAGCGAGAGAACCATCACACCAGCGTTTCTTTTTAGTGCATTTGTGCAGACCGCGTCGACTGTCGCGACAAAGTTTACCACGCGTGATAAACTTAAGATACACGCGGCTGGCAAATATGCGTTACGCGGCCACAATCACGGCGCGCTGTAGCATTGCGTAAACAAGCAATTTAACTTGTGGAAATATAATGATGTAGGCCTGAAAAGAAATACATGATTTATTTCGGGAATGTCGAGGAATGAAATTATCTTCAAGTTATGTACTTGATACGCCAAAGGTGTCTGATGTCATCAATTGAGGTTTTTTTTATAGGCCTATAGGAATGTTTTTTTTATAGGCCTATAGGAATGTTTTTGTAAGACAAGATTGTTCCTCAGTTTCATCCCTTTTTGTTAATTCTTCTATTTAGGAAAGGTTGCATGCCCTTTTCGATTAAGCCTATCATGAACATTTTTGCTTTTTTAACCAAAAAAAAAAGATCTCATGCCAAATGCAGAGAGTCTGGTTTTGACATTAAAATCAAAAATCCATTTTATAACTATCGACAGCATATCTATTATTGTTACAAAATTATCTTCCACATAATTTTTCATCTTAAATTATAACGATTATTTAAAATCAAAAGCCACTCTGATGCCAGAAGTTCTACGTGAGAAAGAACTTGGGAGGGGAAAAGAATGTGAAGGGAGACGCTTGCTATGAAACGAGTAAAACTCATCTTAAAATCATATCTTTATGTTCTTAAAATTTGATA
>JXSR01S051012.1:0-10225 GCA_000969725.1 Ophiothrix spiculata
CGTCTCTAAGTTTTCATCCGCCCTTCAAAGATGAGAGCACATTATTTGAGTTTTTTCCAACCGCCTGCTCGCCCTTCAGTGAGATTTCCAACCGCCTGCTCGCCCGCCCTTCAGTGAGAGAGTACGTTTTGCGGTTGTTTCTTCTCCGCGGCCCTTCAGTGATGGATGAGAGTACACATTTTACTATCGTTTTCATCCGCCTGTTCACTCGCCCTTCAGAGTCGAGAGCGCTTAAGTTTTGAGTGTAGTTTTCATCAGCCGTTTAAAGCGATGAGAGTTTTATAATCATGCAGTATGATTTCTGCGACTTTAAACATGTTACGTATTATGCAATTTAACTTTGTGGGGTAAGTGTCTCGAGTGGAAAATAAACTGAATCAACCAATCATAGCGTCAAATTCAAAAAACATTGAAATATTTTTGACCTTTTTTTTAACACAATGTATGGAGTCTATGTCAAAATGATGCAATTATCAACCAAAGAAAGTTTAGGGTTTCATTTTTCTATCCAGCTTTAAGCTTTTAAATGGTATAAACGTTTTTGCAGTTTAGACATTCCTTGGTCATGCACTTTAGAGTACAAAAGTGATGACATCACAAACTTTTTAGCATTTCAGCATTGTTATGACCAGATTTTTGTAGATCATGATGAAAACACATCAAATTTGGCATGAATTGGTTCAAGATGGCCAGATAGCCCCATGAATACCTAGTTAGACGTTGAAATCGGCATTTACTTCCATGCCAATTTACATTGATTTCAATTAGGATAATTAGTTATTTACGATCATATCTCAGGGCAGCAGAAACAATTCAGGTCTAATTTTGTGTTTTTGATGACATCATACTTTGGTCTATGGTCAAGTTTCAAACTTTCTACAGTCCCAAAGCTACAAGTTTGAAACGGTATTAATTAAACAGATGCTGGGGTGGTTTTTTTTACTTTTTCTTCATGATGCAAAAGATCAGGTGTTAAAAATTATTATCCCTTTCCTATTTTATTTTTCCATCATCAAACAACCATTTCTCTGTGCATGATAATTCTATCATTTTGATACATACTTGTACATTGAAATTCAAGACTAAAATCTCATTAATTTTAGTTTTATTCAAACAAACTTCAAAAATATATCAGTATGCATGGTACAGATGTTCCCTTACGCATAAAATCTTGAAAATTATTTTATTTGAACTAATATTGAAGTATTGTTTCTGTCCAGGGCGAAGTTGAGTGGTTAAGTAAATTGAAATTTTTGATTTCTGAATTTAAAGTCAAGGACAAAAATGTCTGTCCACAAATGGTGCATTTAAAAAATTCCCAATATATAATGCCTTCCATGTAATGGTAACAACACAAAAATCCTGTTTCTAATTTGTTTCAAAATTACTAGGCATGGAACATTTTAAACCCATTTATTTTATTTGTTTCTTTTTCATATGGGCCATTATTGATCCCTAAAATTCCAGTTTACTTTACCACAGATATATATCACTAATATTACCAAAAACATATGATTTGAAGAATAATGTTAATGTTATCATGTTCTAATCCTGATTTTAACAATGTGCAAACTATACTAACTTTGTAAAAGCTATATCAGGTTTGGAAAATTGGATAGTTGGTTTTGTTTCAGACAAAACTTTTCAATGTTTCTACATCCAAATTGTGGTGAAAAGTTTCTTGTGTCATGTTTGATAATTGCCATAAACATATTGTTAAAAAGTTAAAAGAATTGACCCAAATCATTTTGAACATAACCACATACCAAAATAATTCCAAGATAGTGATGTGATCCATCAGTGTGATATCTTTTCCAGGCTTGTGAATTTCAACTTATGATTTGCCAATTTTCAGCTGTATTTGTAAGATTGTTTTTCAAATGAGTAATACTGCCTTTGTTTTGTTCTATTCCTTCTTCAGTCGTTCAAGGTCTCGTTCCGCATCACCAAGACGCAGCAGCTATCGGCAAAGTCGCAGCAAGAGGTAAGTGTTGTGTCACACTAACATTCAAATATACTCAAAATGGAAAATTATTATGCAGTCTCCTGAGCCTATTTATACAAGGGGGTATCAAAAAGTTTTTTAACTTTACCCAGAAGGGATTGAGCTATGGCAATGAAATTTTGTCAGAATAGTCACTTGTTTTTATGCACATTATGGTGCAGAAATTGTCTCATAAGTAGTTTTACTTTCTCTACAGGTGGTGATTGATGTCATCTACCTATGCGCTTTAAAAAACAAGAGGAAATCAAGACATGCGGCGTAATTAATTCCCTGCATTTGAAGGGTTACAGGGCCCAGTAAATCTGATTGGCATTACCAAATTTTAGTTGTTTGATACCATAGTAACGGGTAGGGTTTCTTCTATCCATTGACACCAAAATTATGGAAATCGGTCCACAAATGATGTCACAGTGGCGTAATGAAACATAGCCGACCTGAAAATGTTGATTTTCATGGAAATATAAAATCAGATTTTTCAAAAGAGGGGATCCCTACAATTATGGTGTAAAGTGGGAGAAATGTGTAACTTTGCACATTGACTATGCAAAGATGGCTAAAGTATCTCATAATGAAATTTTGTTCCTGGCGCCATTTCTTCTGGGTAAAGTTTAAAACTTTTTGATACCCCTTCGTTCTGACGGAATTGATTTGCCTACAGATGTTCCCCAGTAATACAAAACTACTACGGTACTCTATCTGGCATGCAAAAGGTCTGTAGTTTGAGGAAGCTTCAAATTGTCACGCTACTAAAATAAACCTTGTGAATAAAATCAATCGTCTGTAAAAATCAGCTCTTTATATATACCATTGTTAATGAGTCTTTGTTATAGGGACTAGCCTAGTTTTCACTTAGAATTAAAAACTTATGAAAATGCTGTAAATGAAAGTTAAGTGTTTAAAAACTAAAATCCCCAAAAGTACAAAAATGTACCCAGAAATGGATCTAATTGAGAAAGAGTTAATTTTCAATATATATCATTCTGTGATGGTGGTATGACTATCCAGTGTTTTCCAAATCCTATACCAGATATAAGATCAAACAAAGCTCTTAGAGATAATTCATGCTAAAAGAGAAACATATTCACCAAATATAATTTGTTTGGGTAGACAAAATCCAAATTATAAGGGTCTGATTGCCCAAAACGTGGTCATTTGAACCCTTGACCCCCTTGTTTGTCCACCACAGGTGTAGAAGCAAGATATTTTTAAACTATAAACACTGTTTTCACACCATTTTTGGCCTCCGGAGAAAAAAATTAAAGTTGGTTAAGAATTGCAATTTTCTCCAATATTCCTCAAAATCACAAATTGCTGGTAAGTTATATTACTATGATTTAGGCACTTGTTTTATTATGTTTTCTGGTTATCCGTCCATCCGGGCTCGTTTCTCGGAACTGGTGAGGTGTATAGCGATGCAAGTCGGTGGAGTGGTGGTAAGGGTGGCTAGTAATTTTCTCTGAAAGTTTTGGCGCAAAATATGCAAATTTAGTCGGTTTTTAAGCAGAAAATGTGATTTTTTGAGATTTTAGGGACTTTGTCCGATTTCAAAGTTCAAGGTGTCAAATTGTTCATCATGGACGAGCGATCGAAAGTGTCAATGGTGACCCCATCGTCCGACCTTTCCCTGGGGGTCAAAGGTCAAATTTTCAACTTTGTCCGATTTCAAAGGTTAAGGTCTCAAAATGTTCGTCTTTGACCAGTGACAAGAAGAAAGGTCAAATTTTCAACGTTGTCCGACTTCAAAGGTTAAGGTCTCAAAATGTTCGTCTTGGACCAGCGATCAAAAGTGTCAATGGTGACCCCATCGTCCGACCTTAAAATGGGGGTCAAAGGTCAAAAGAAAGGTCAAATTTTGTCAGATTTCAAAGGTTTGGGTCAAAGGTCAAAAGAAAGGTCAAATTCTCAACTTAGTCCGATTTCAAAGGTGGAAGGCGGAGGCATCGTGATTGACACTCTTGTGTCGAGAACCGCGTATTCTAGTTAACCCTAAGTCATTAAAAATTTCTGGATCCCATGATCCCGATCCAATGGCAAGCCACCAAGTGGCCCGTCTCAGCAGCAATTCCTAGCCCATTTATATCTGCCGTCTATGACGTATTCGGACTTTTTCCTAATTTCTGCCTATAGTACTTAGTAGTACATTGGAAAGTAAGGGTTAATGTGACCAAATGGCATCCTTCAAAGCACCACATGTTTCACAGGCCCTGCCATTTGATGAAGTGTGCTTAAGCCCATTCCTTGAAAACTCTGAAAATGATTGCAACCCAAACCTTTCATTTTATGTATAGACCTCGAAATTTCATTGATTCAGCATCAAAAACAAAACAAGCAATTTTTAAACTGAATTTGAAATGGCCAAGAAGCACGGGGAACTTGTGATATTTGAAATTTGCTGATATTTTAAACATGTATCTGCTTAATAAATTGTGCAGAGAAATTGAAATCAAGTTTACAGTACTAATTGAAGCGCTTTTTCTTATCTTTCCGACAGTTTGTCACCAAAGGACTAAAGATGTTGCCATTTGCAGCTGAGGGTTATCCAACAAAGTGTGTTCTCCTGCAAACATTGTTTTCAACTGGAAATATAGTTTAGTAACTCCATTCAACCAAATTCTTTTATGTGTAAAAAGTATGTAAAACATGTTATAGATGTCATTTCATTTTGTGTAAAAAGTAACTGTCACATCAAAACATATTTCTCAGGTCTTCTATCAAACATAAGATGATGCTTGAACTTACAAAAATGCACACAATTTGAATTGCAGTTTTTATTGGCATCTTGAAAATAGAAAATGTTGTACTTGGAACATGAAGGTCAGGTGTGGCAAAAGGAAGAACTGAATTTTGTTTTATTTTGAATTATTTTCAGTTCGATTTCGAGACATAACCAACAAAAATCCCTAAGAAGTATGTTTTGATGCGTCGAGTCTCGTATATCCATTTTAGCAGTATATAATGTGTACAAAATGGACTTTTTGATAAATTAAAACTTTGCATGTAACTTGTAGCCTTGATGGAGGAAAAGGCCATCCTGAGTTCAATTATTTCAACAAATATAGTTCATGATTTAGGAAAAAGCAACTGTGACCTGTCTAATCAAATTTGTCATACTCTTTTTGTCTGATAAAGGGTAACAAAAGGAAAATTATTTAGGCAAAATAATGAGAACATTATGTATATAATGAAAAGGTAGCTCTGACTTTGAACAAAATGACCAAATTCCAATTTTGATTTTGCTCTTATTTTGTCAGTATTGGTTATGCCTTAAGTCTATAACAGGTACAACTGAAATCTTTTATCAGTTTTGGACTATAATAAAAAGACGAGAACTTGCAACCTTAATCGAATACCACAGAAACTTAATGTATGGCCCACTTTCTGTTTTGTTTCATATTTGGTTTGCTTAGAAACTGACAAATTATTAACACTGTTGATTTATGATGAATAATACAACTTTACATACAATGTATTATAATCTGTTCAGCAAATAAGATCTTTTGGTTTGTGGCAAAGGCTGTGTTTTACTCACTTGACATGGCCTTCATAAAATTTCTGTATTATTTGACTTGCCAAATGAAGTTTTACTACACTCTACACTATTAAATTGTAGAACCTCGGGACATATTTCTAAACGTATTTGTCTTTGTGTCAGAAGGATTTAGTTGTTTGGTTCCCTACATATGGTAAAGAGACCAAAACTACTAAAATATAAAAGTAGATCCAAACACTTTTTGAAACAGTTATGCATTTCCAAAACAATTGACTTATTCATTTCAAGTTTAGGCATATGTCCAGTTTGCTGAACAACATTTCCTAGTTTCCCCAGTAGGTATAGGTATCAAATGAAATAAAGGACAGCACCCCAGCACATGAAAGCAAAACAAAACGGACATCACAACGGGTTGGAGACCAGAAACATAAGAACCAAACCAGATACTATAATCAAAACAAAACCAAAAGGCCACGCCACGTCACAAATGAATACAGACAGAAAAGCTAGTGCGTAGCTGGACACATCACAACTGCGAGAGACCTAGCGCGCGTTGCATGTGTGACTCACGCATCATTATGTACGACGTGCGTGTAACTTGGATTATGTTTACATGCGGATGAAGAAAAGTCTCATAATTCCAGCCTATTTAGTGTTGATCAAAGTATAGTAAGATATTTTGAACTCAAGCATCACCATTTCATCTAGAGCTCGACCAGATGCTAACTACGTCTTATGTTATCATGGACATTAATTTAATGCAGATTTTTTGTGGAAATATGAAACTTCAGATCCTATCAAATCTTAATGTGTAGCCTGTGCTAAGGGAAATGTAGAATAAAAGCTTAGGACTAGCTACTTATTTTAAACTTGGAGTAGCTTGGCCTGCAAGATATCTTTAAAAATCCAATTTAATACAAAGTACTGTAAATTAGATATATACTGAAAATAATAAATGCTTAAATGGCCTAAGTCAAAAAAAAATCTTATTAAATGAAGTATGGCCTGCTATTTTTGAAGACAGTATTAGTTCATATTTTAACATTACTATATTTTGTATTGCAACAATTCCACTATGTAGCGTAACTTTTTAAACCAAAATGTGTTATATTAAATCCATATGTAATGCACAATTCCGTAAACTATGTACAGTTAAATATGAGTGGAGTTCTCATTTTTTTGTAATAATCATGATGTCAATTTAGTTGTGTCAGGTTTTGTTGTGGATGGTCACAGGGTCTCCTTTGCAACTGCAGTGTGTTGTAGCAGCAGACAGCAATGTCAGTACATTCAAACTTATCATTTCCTCTTTTGCCAGGGTACCATTTCCAACTTTTTTCAAGCTGCTACTGTATCCACAGTAGCAAGATACACATGTATATTTTGTCTCATGGTTGTTTTTCACTCATTCATGTTTTTTTTTTAAATGTATAGCTGTTCTGCGTCGCAAAAAACCAACTTTCACATATGACTTGTGCGCGATTGGTTGATTTTGATTGCTTGTTTCCACACAATTCGCACGCACGTTAAGAGTGGCGCACAATACTCTATTTTAATTGCAAAACAACCCTGAGACAAATTCTAATATCAGTTTGTAACCTTGCTCTGTTAATTGAAGGATTTTTGAATCATTTTAAGGTTGAAATTATTTATCAGTGGAGATTCTGAAACCAGCTCAACATATTTCATTTGTGATATTGTGCAGAACATGTATTTTTGTGGTTGGTTTTTAGATGTTGTTTCATGTGTTCAAACACTTAATAAACGTACAAAAACTAATATGAATTGAGTAAAGATGTTCATTTTTTGGTTACGTCAGTAGTTCTTTGTTGAGAGAAAACATTTTGTAAAGCCCCAAGGTGACATAATTCACTTAGTTATTTGGTTTGTACTTGGGAGATTAAAGGGATCATAGCAATGTCATCTGAGATAATTTACAGGCCTGAACTGTGTGTTTTATGGGCTACCAAATATTTGATGCTTCGGGTATCTGTTACTGTATCAAGGTTTGCTGATGAAAGTACTGGGTGGCAGGGTTATAACTCCGCTGGTCTGCAGTAGCCCACACTGAGCCTGACTAACCAACACTCTAGGAAATTTTAGCTGGCACTAAAATTACAAAATGCACTCAAAACGGTTGTTAAACTTGTGTGTGCCATTGTCACCTACAATTTTTATATTACTTTTAGCTGGTACCAAAATTTTGATAGCTATAACCTGCTTAGTGGTCACCAAACATTTGAAGATACGAAATATTTGGCAATTTACATCAAGTCTCTGTTTTTGAGATGTGCTTAAAGTTATCAATAGAAATTTTTTGCACCATGTTTTGTAGCCCATAAAAAGAAAGGTTTACCCTTTTAACCGCAGAAACTGTCGATGTCAACATGACGGCAAGGGCTTGGTGCTAGAAAGGTCTGGATTTGAAAAATCTCAAGAACACATTAATGCAAGAGGACAGACAGTACAGTGGCTTTCAAGATGAGCGAGATAATATCTATCACTGTATTCACTTGTCCAACTCGCCCATCTGACAAACTCTTTAAATGAATACATCTCTCCCTTTTAGAAGGTTGGCAAATCATAGTCTATGAACAACTTTCATCTTGAAACCCAAATCTTGAGGTGGTATAGCATGTTCCCACTGAAGTCTTTGATCCTACATTGAGTCCACGACCCTAGATCTGAATCCACATTAAACCATAGACCCTAAAGATAGGGACACTCGACACGGCGGCTTCTAGGGTCTATGATTAAACACAGTGGGAACACGTTATATGTAGTCTCGATCCTACATTAACAATGTGGGGTCGAGACTACCAAAATTAGGTAGTCTCAATGTAGGGTCAAGCCCAGTGGGAACGCTACACACATTTAATGTAGGGTTAAATAAATTATGTAAACAATGCGACGGTCGTATACAGTAAACATATAGCATACATGTATGAAAGGTGTTTGATAGTCACTCAAAACTGCTGTTCTTAGGGACAGAGAATTTGATCAAAATTGCATTTAGAATTATGATTCTCTTTGCAAATGCTATGATAGTCCTTATGACTTTTGAGTCACAGTAAGCTATAGATCCGGGCTATATAAATATGAACAGTTTGTACTGCATCCCAGGCGGCATACACGGGCCGGCCGGCCGGGCTCACGCAGGGGGCTCACGTAGCGGAAGACATGCATGATATGTGGCGGCGATTTCCTCATAACAAAGCTGTCTGATTCTACGTACACACGTAATGGTAAAATACATTTTCACATTTGAGTAAAAGTCCACGTACGATGTATTTCAATGTGATTATTTATTATGTTCATCATTAAAAAGATTGCAGCTAAAATATACCTTAAAATATAAATAATACAACAAGAATATGTCCGATAAATCGTAAACCGATTCTGGTGCGTAATTGCTAGCTAGCGAGACAGACCGTGTTTGTCAATTGCAACATCCGGGTAAGTGGACTCGACCTAGCATTCAGTCAATAGGGAGTTTGACCTAGGATTATCAGTACAGTGGGAACACGAATCAATGTGGACTCGATGCTGGGTCAGGATATAGGGTCTAACCCTACATTAGCAATGGGAACACCAGTACTGGGGAACACACTAAGAGACCACAAAATGTTTGCTCTTAACAAAGGCCAATGAATGAAACTCGATTCCCAGTTTTCCCGTCGCCCGCCCGGGTTTGAAATGGCCATCTTCCAATAAAAATCATATTCAGCATTTTTTCTCTCTTTCAAATATTTTTGTTATTTTCATGAACCGCAATTAATGAATTTAACATTTTGAGGGAGTTCGTAAAAAGAATGTTACAAAAATAAAGGAGTTGTATTTCAAACACCACTTCACACTATTAATTTCTCGGAAATTCAATTTCTCTCTTCCAACTTATAGGACTTAATCCTCGTCTACAAGGTTTTTTCCCCGCTGCATAAAAAAGCAACCGACCCCAGGCATTTGGGTAATCTCTTTTACATCCTTTGCGGTCATTTTGATGAAAAAATTAGAGGTGTACCACCTAAGGTGGGGTTAGGGTCGGCCGTCAAAGGTGGGGGGGGGGGTGAAGCCCGGAAAATTTCAAGTCGCCATTTTGAAAAATATATGCATGCTATGAAGCTGAAACTTGCAGCCTTGCAGGGCATGTTAGAATTATCATTTCCCTTCTTTATTAGCAAAAAAACCCGACGAAAATCGGTCATTTAGAACTTTTATAGCAACATTTTGATTTTTGTGGCCATTTTGGCCAAAATCCCGATTTTCCAAGCTTTATGACGTCGTAATTATGCACCTATCACTTGTAATTCCGGCCCCCGGGAACTAGCGGGGAACTCGTCATGCTCGTGCGGGGAAGTTGTGCATGCTGGTGTCCCCGCCAGGCGGGGATGCGGCAGTGGCTCGATGGTGACCATTTAGGCGGGGAATTTGACCGGGACGTAAATCTATGAAATTTGAGCCCTTTCCCTGTGGTATGGGGCAGGGACTTTGTCGGTGACTCAGATTTGAGGATGCCCCGCCCTACGGGAAGTCAGCGGAGTGTTAGGCGGGGACTTGTCAAATTGTGATGAACGAGCTCGGGCGCATTCCCCGCTAGCGCCCGGGTGCCGGAGTTACAAATGATAGGTGCATTACGTAACGCCTCGACCGATTTTTGTGATCTTGGTATCATTGGATAGGGGAGGACCATACCTATCTATTGATAGCAAAACCAAGTTCATAGGGGGTTC
>JXSR01S051013.1:17869-32288 GCA_000969725.1 Ophiothrix spiculata
TAACACCGTTAGGTTTGTCATGTTGCGATCTTGGAACTATTAACTATCTTGTACTTTTGTTGCACAGACATTCTTGCAAGAAATATTAATGTCATAATTCGAAAATGAAAGTACAAAAAAAGATTCATACACACGCTAACGACATAAACACAGCCGATAGACAAAAATGGTGGCAGTAACGATCCCCAAACAGCCCTGTACAGAAGCTATGAGGCATGAACTTCGCGAACGTACATTGAGAATACCAGGTCAAAGTTGGCGACACCAAATCTTAGCCTCATTTACCAGGCAGTTATAACTGCCTAAATAGCGGAAAAATAGGGAGAAAGCAGTATGAAGAAAATACGGGGAAAAGCGGAAAGCGATCATACGAAAAAAAAAAAGCGGATATTAAAATCGGCAGGAGATATGAAAATAGCGGATTTCCGCTAAAAAGCGGAGATTTCACAGGCCTGCTAATCGGGCTCAAACAGAGAAAATCATTCAAAATCAAAAATTTGTTTACTTTTGTGATGTTATTTTTGTAATTGATGTAATTGATTACTCTATTTTAACTCTTTTGATGTCAGTACATATAAATTATTGGTGTTGGCCCATACAATTTGGAAGAATCTGCATTGTTTAACACAGGACAAACTTGAGACTTTACGCCCATAAAGTGAGCGACTTACTGTTTGAGCTAACTTTACTGCTATTTGACCACCTGAAATTTTGATAAATTTAGAAGGGTAACGTGTTGCAAAAAATGCAGTGATTTTTGCACCACCAAATGCATAACACCGATGAAATAGCGTAAAATAAGAGTCTTGAGATTTTTGACCTCACCGCTTCCCCAGATCTAAATAAATATGCACGGAAATGAGGAAATTCATTATGACTAACAAGGTTGATCTAGCTAATTAAAGGATGTTTGGTTTCCAATCATGTGTAGTATCCATAGTTTTGATGCGGATATAAAGATAAATGGGTACCATGGAAAAAAATGCTATACTTTGATCAGCACTAAATAGGCGGGAATTTAATAAGGCTTTTCTTCATCCGCTTGTAAACATAATCCCACTTATACTAGCGTCGTAGATACTTGGGCGCGAGTTACACGTTCAACGGGCGCTACGTCTCCTGCATTTTTGCTGTGTTCAGCTGTACGCACACGCTTATCTGTATCAATTCACGATGTGAAGAAGCCCACCTATTTGGTGTTGATCAAAGTATAGCTAGTGAGAAGCATGTACAAAATGTACAGTGGCGTAGCCAGGAAATATTTTAAGGGTATGCTCAGCTTAGCTTAACCCTGCACAATTTAGAATGGTAAAATTTAGGATCTTCCTATTATTTCTGGATAATAAAGATCTTACTAGCAGGGTGCCCCCCTATCACCCATGACTTCTTGCGATGCCCGGTCGGACTCCGATGGTTATTAGACCATAACTGAAGACATCGTATACACGCCGCAAGGTTTTAAGTCAGAATTAAATTCTTGCGGCATGCTTACGGCATTACGGACACCGACCGGACACCGGTCTGACACCGGTCGGTCTCCTACCGGTGTCTGCTGAAATCTACCTGGTATGACGCCGTAAACACATTGTAACCTCGCTGGAAGGTTATGTGACCAGGGTATAAGTAAGAGCTAAAACAAATTCCTTTGCAATTACATTACCCATATGTAACCTTTTCATCCAACCATGATTGAGCGCCCAATACAAACTGACCATATTGACATGCAACGATGTGTTAACCATGGATGTTATGATTTCATTTGCTCTGTACATCCTGATTTGAAGCTTGGTGACTGAATAGAAACTCTGACCGGGGGGAGGGGGGGGGGAGGGTGTTGGAAGAGATTGAGCTCCTAATACATGTTAATTTTCACAACTGCCCAACGCATTTGTTGCAGTAGACATTAGAACAACATTTCATCACAATTTCTATGAACACCTACCTTAAACATCAGTTTTATATTCAGTCACTTGTTTATGGAAACATAAGATTCATGCATAATGGATCTAGATATTTGAAAATCCAAGGATTGTGAATATGATGATGAAAATTGTGGTATTAAGTTTCAAAACAAGTCAGCTTGTTGATATTAATGGGGCATGGCAGGGCAATTGCATTGGTGGTACATATTTAATATGTTGGACTAATCCGTTTTTCTCTTTTCTTTTTTCATGTTCCTGTCTTGCGGTCACCAATTTGCTGTAATCAATCAGGTGAGTTGATCAATAACCAATATTTATCAATATCATTGTTTGTGGCCAATGGCTTATCTTCCTTTTGAAGATTGATATGATTGGTCAATCCTCAGATGCACATCAATTTACATAATATGGCAATATCTCAGTCCATATGTGGATCGTCATATCGAAAGGTACTTTAATACCGGCATAGAACATTACGAGATACGGGCCATTGAAGCTAAGCATAGTAAAAAATCACGTCCAAGGTCGAATTTCTAATTTCATCAGAAAGGTTTTCATTGAAGTGTATTATCATATTAATCAGGTTCCAACATCCACAAACATAAGAAAAATGTATTAAAAACCAAGCTAAAAATCCTCTCTCCATTCAAGATTTACAAAATACAAAATCTTTAAACTCGATTTTCTCAGAACTATAGTTTTCCGAATCAGTCCGATGCCTTTTACCAATTCGGGTGTAACTCCGCAACCGAAAATCCAATAACCACAATCAAGGTGTCATTTTAAAGCTTAAAATCTCAGCTTTCAGATGAGACCAAAACATCTATTTTGATTTTGCCGACCTTAAGGTACCTTTCGATATGACGGGTCACATATAGTGATTTTGAATTTCACTTTTCTTGCTTATTTACTGGTTTCTTCAATTAAGTCCGAAAAACATTCAGTTTCTGTCTGACCGATCTATCCAAGATCGGAATTGGCCAATTCTGATTTTAGTTAGTTTCAAATCAGCTAATTGTGATTCCGATTCTCTGAGTGTACCGTATTCATTCCAATAACCGCCCGTGTACCAATGTTTTTTTGGGTGAAACTTGGTACCAATACGTTGCATTCAGTTAGTTCTTACCATGCATGTGAGGTGATAAACTCCAATTACTTTTTTTCCATTTTATCGATGTTTTGTTGTATTTAAGAATTTATTCTGTCAATTTCAAAAGTAAGGGCCCATGCAAATTGACTTTGTTAAGGGCACCGGGCGGTTATTGGAATGAATAAGGTACATTACAAAGGACAATAAATTGCAGACATTAACGCAATATCTTTGAATCCATCGATCATTTTGAATCATGTGCTTGTCATAGATGTTGCTTGTTGTTCTGGTACATCTGGTTGGTACTAAAAGATATAAGTAACTCGATTTTTGCACTTTTCATTTTACACTCTGTAAAAGTGCAATATTTTAAAACTAATCTTTAAGATTTTAAACTTGGTATCATATAAAGAAAAGTAGATGGTATTGGCTGAAAACCGTTGTGCAGGAACTCAGCCCTGTACTTTCAAAAAATTTGTCTAGCAAAAATTATATAAAAATGCATTTTATTAATCAAATTTCTTGCATAACAAAACAAACTGAAATATGCTATTAAATAAAATGGCAAATGAGTTTTTAGGAAGCACAAACAAGAACGATAAAATTATGGAAGTATTTCTATCGTGTGTACATGCAAGTTAAATATCTATTCTACACTATGGAGAACAGAAGCGAAGAAAAACACAACACTTAGTATTGATTCATTTGCAGTGCAGACAAGCCCCCGGGGAAGGATCACAGAGTCAAAATTATCATTGATTCGCAGTTTCTGAGTTATAAAAGCTCAATTTGTAAATCACGGATATTTGTGTTTGCAATGTAGAGAATTCATACCTGGATTTGAAGAGAAAATTGCATGGGTTGGAATGACTTTTTGTGTTCCTTGGGAAATAAGATGTGATAGTATTTTTGTTATATT
Organism: Ophiothrix spiculata; assembly: GCA_000969725.1. Lineage (NCBI taxonomy): Eukaryota > Metazoa > Echinodermata > Ophiuroidea > Amphilepidida > Ophiotrichidae > Ophiothrix > Ophiothrix spiculata. The sequence continues at coordinate 21,801 of JXSR01S051013.1, forward strand.
TCAATTTTCAAAATGCTTTTAAAACAATTTTTGTAATGTTTTTTTAAAAGGCGTTTTATAATTCATTGGCAGAATGTGTTTTGCAGAATTTCATTTTTGTTAATTGCTGTTGTGTTTCTGAATTTTGATATACAAAGTAAATTTTAATGTTTAGATTTTTTCAATACCTTCTTCTTTTTGTTTGTTTCTTTTTTGTTTCCTTTTTTCACCTCTGATTCTTATTCACAACAAAGTATTATTGTATTCTTTATTTTTCCTGTTAAACGCCCACTGGGCGTTGCATTTTACAAAAGGAAAGTGTTTATTAGGGACCAATTGTTAACTCACATCTTGCAGAGTACACAAATTTGTTATGTAATCATTTTAAAACTAATCAATAAGGTTGAACTGATGTACCTTTTCTTTACCGATCCGATATGCCGATGTTTTATATCTGTCACTTTGCCGATCCGATATTTGTTACCGATGTTTTAGTGCTTTGGTTGTAGCCAGGAAATTTTGAGTGCCGGTCGGGGAGTCTAAGAGGGGATGTGCTGGATTCCCCCCCTCCCCTCATTTTTGTAAAATTTTGAAAATTTGACCCTAAAATCACGCTATTTTGTGCATCAAAAATTGCTCACTTTTATACATTACGCTATCATGGTCGGCGCCATTTTTAATAATTTTTATGTGTGTTTGAAAATATATTTTTTTTTTTGAGAGGAAGAAAAATGTAATAAAATCACCTTAATCAACACACTTAATTATAGTTATGATTAATGAATCCCAGCATTTTTTGAGCAAGTTTAATAGAAATTTAAGACTTCGTTTCTATAATTAATTTTGATGTTTTTTACCCATAATGCATTGCACAGATATCGTAGCATGCGCTGTGTCAGGGATTTCCCCGGGACTCCCAATAATACATGTACATCATGCATAAATTATAATAATGCCGAGTGAAACCTTAGAGGTTACCGTGCGTGTTTTAATGTCAAATATCGGGAATGATCATAATATATAAAGTATAAAGTGATTTTTGTGCCATTTTACGTTTATACCTTGTAATAAATAATTTATGAAAGGTTGATTTCATCTTTAATATAAGTCAGAAATGTCAGATTATTGTATGTCTTGTATTTACGCGGCATTTTATGATTCTACGTAAATAGACAAGTAAGCTTATAGTCAAGTTTAGCGGACCATTTGAACATCGGTAAAGTTCATCGGCAAAGACAGGTGATTTTACCGATCCGATGTTTTGCCGATATGGTGTAATATCGGCCCGATACGATGTCCGATACGATGCATCGGTTCAAGCATACTAATCAAGATTTTAAAATTTGTATCATAATAAAGAAAAGTATACGGCATCTGTCGAAAACCATAGGGAAGTAACCCAGCCCTGTACTTTCAAAAAATTTGTCTAGCAAAAATTATTTAAAAATGCATTTTATTAATTAAATTTCTTGCACAACAAAACAAACTGAAATATGCTATTAAATAAAACGGCAAATGAGATTTTAGGAAGCACAAACAAGCAACTATAAAATTATGGAAATATTTCTATAATGTGTACATGCAAGTTCAATATCTAGACTACACTATGGAGAATAGAAGCGAAGAAAAACACAACACTTAGTATTGATTCATTTGCAGTGCAGACAAGCCCCCAGGGAAGGATCACAGCGGAGTCAAAATTATCATTGATTCGCAGTTTCTGAGTTATAAAAGCTCAATTTGTAAATCACAGATATTTGTGTTTGCAATGTAGAGAATTCATACCTGGATTTGAGGAGAAAATTGCATGGGTTGGAATGATTTTATGTGTTCCTTGGGAAATTAGATGTTGATAGTATTTTTGATATTTTCAATTTTGAAAATGCTTTTAAAACAATTTTTGTAATGTTTTCTTAAAAGGTGTTTTATAATTCATTGGCAGAATGTGTTTTGCAGAATTTCATTTTGGTTTAAAATTTCTTTGGTGTTTCTGAATTTTGATGATCATACAAAGTTAATTTTAATGTCTAGATTTTTCAATGCTTTCATCTTTTTGTTAGTTTGTTTATTTTTTGTTTCCTCTTTTCACCTCTGATTCTTATTCACAACAAAGTATTCTTGATTTTTCCTGTTAATATGCCCACTGGGTGTTGCATTTTACGAAAGGGAAGCGTTTATTAGGGACCAATTGTTAACTCACGTCTTGGTACACAAAAGTAATCTTAAAATATAGGCGGTTGCGAAAACCTGGAAGTAGTGAAACAATTTTGCTTCATTTCCGGGATCGTGACCTCATAAGGTCACGGCAACCCGGAAGTAGTAAAAAATTGTTGGGTTTTTTTGGGATTGCAACCTTTGTTTATAAATTAACTTCCGGGATCTGATTGCCATAACTCGAAAAAATGGTGAGCCTAATAACGTAAGAAAATGCTCAGAAATTGACTGTTTTTTAAAAAAGAAAAGAAAAGGGGGATTGGCATTTAATAGAGCATGGGCCATTAATAGGAACAATACGTAAGTAGAATTGAAGTCTAAACTGTTACATTTTGTAGAAAGTTTGGGGAAATCAAGGATTTTGATGGAACACAATTTACATCTTTTCGAATTTGCAATGTCTGAAAATGTTTTAAAAATTAGGATTAGACATATATTGCATAAAGAGGGATGATATACCAAAAAGACACCTGGGTAAGAGGAAACATGCTTTGTTTGTCAAAATGTCTTGAACCCTTACCAGAACCGTATATGTGTCCCGCCGCGGCAAAAGGGTGCAGTTGTTGGCTCCTACATGTTGCTCATTGTAGCATATCTGATGCATACAAATAGCATACATCAGATATGCTACAAGGAGCAACATGTACGAGCCGACAACTGCACCCTTTTGCCGCGGCGGTCCACATATTAACAGTTACTCTCGGTAGTTGGTGGTTTTTTTGTTATCTTTTCATTCAAATAATTTTATACATATAGACCTTTATAAAGATCACTGCAAAAGCAAATGTCTATTACTGTATTAATCTGCCATTATAATGTAGATCTCATAGAAGAAGTTTAAAATTAATTTTAATTAAAAATGATTTATAGGCTTGCATTTATAGTCAATATAAAAATAGTCAAGATTGACTCTTTACGCTACAGGTAAAAACACATGTCGAGGTAACATTTTTCTGAAATTAATATTTTGACAGATTCACAATCCTTGTGCTTACTTCAAAAGTTTTTTTTAAAGAAAGTAATCGAAAATATGAAGTATACGTATATTCTCAGGAAATCAACAGAAAGTATAGGGCTTGTAACTGATCTTTTAACGCATCTCAGTTATACACAATACTCCCTGACAACCTGACCATAACTTGACTTCGGGAAATTGAGTGATATTCTTTGAGAGGTCATTTTAACCTTTATAACATGGTCTTTGCAAATATTTAAAAAGTGAAAATGACAAGAGGCTGCATTTATGGCATGTTTAGGATGGACGGTCTCATATGCTCCGACTAAAAGATGATGTCAATAATCAACAGTATTATTGTCTGATGCATTACAACTATTAGCACAGTGTTTTGTTCCATCTTTGCCCGACATGGAAACCCGTCTTTGTCATTATGTTCAAATTGTTCTATTTATCATCCAGATTTTGCTTGTCTGTACTCTAATTATCTATAACAGGGTCGGTCACCCAACTCTTAGCAGGATTTTAATATACTACCTAAAGAAGGATTTAATGCACTACCTAAATTTGTAGTAAAATATCTCTTATAAAAACAGATTTTAGTTTACAATAGTTAACAAAATCGTAAATGACAAAAGAAGTATCAATTTGTTAGTCTTAAGGTGGTTCTAACGGCTACGGTATCCTGCACAGAATTTGTTCAAAATTTTACACAATTTGCAGAATGATGAAAAAAACTTGTATTCCAAATTTTGATTTTTTTCTGTTAAAGCGTTTTTGAGTTACGCTATTTTTTATTTTCAAATTTCCCATAGACTTTGTACACGTATGGCAAATTTGGCCACCATGAAAATTGCACAAAATTTGGCAAATTTCTGAAAAAAATACTATTTATAAAATAAGTTTTTTCTGTGGCAGTGGTTCACAAAAAAACCTATTTTTTGTTTCTTTGAATGGCAAACTGATCACAGATTGTCATAAATTTTGATTTAAAGAAATATCTTTCATCGTTTACGAATGCGAGACTTCTAATGTTTCTACTTCTCAAAGTTTATTGCGTTCATTTCTAGAAACACTGAATAGCCAGATTTCTTAGAATTTTCATTCATACTTCCCTTGCTTCAATTTTAACAAACAAGGTGTCAAATGAAAGCTTATCAAATTTGCAATGTTCAATCTCTCGTTGGCTTTTAAAATTTAAGTGTTTCTAGAAAATTTTATAGGTGTTTGAAAATATGCATAAATTTAGGAGCTAAAAAATCATTTTTCTTGATAATAAAACACTTTCTGGCAAAAAGCCCACAAGAGAATTTAGCTATTGTGATCCTTCACCAGCCCCTAAAATTTGAATGTCATAGCACATTCCCTTTGACATGAAAATTCAAAAACTCTGGATTTTATAGGGAATTTTCAAAAAATAAAGAAAAACATAAGAAATTGGCTGAATATTATAAAACTTATTACATTTTACCATTGAAGGGTTTTCTTTAAATGGAAATAGGTTTTGTTTCCCTTTCCCAAAAACTATTAACTTTATACCTAACTTTCTGACATGTGTAAACAGCCGTTCAAGCTACCTTAAGCTGAGATTCCTTTTATCCTGTTGCTGCGAGGTTGCAGTGCGTTTTGTACTGTAATGGTATTGGTAGTGGTATAAAAAGCACATGATTGAATGGTATCAGAGCTAAATCAGGGTAAAGCTGAGATTCAATTTTGACTGCCCGTTTACAATGCCGTTCCATTTCATCGATCAAAACACATTCAAAACGGATAAATCGCTCCAATTCAAGTAAAGGCATGCGTTTCCGGATAGACGCACTGCAATCAGACCAGATAAAAGGAATCACTCTCGCTGAAAACCATTACATCAATTCAAAATGCACCGCATGCGGAATACATGCGGAACCGCATTGAAAACGGATGGTCAAATCGTGTGCTTTAAATTATACTACTACCAGTACCCTGGCAGTGCAAAACGCACTGCAACCTCACTCCAAACGCACCACAAACGGATAAAAGGAATTTCTGCTTTATCCCATAAAAGAGCCCTGTCAATCAAAGTAGGTAAAGATGATCGATACTCGTATTTTTTTCTACGAGCTAAGGCAAAAGCAAGCCAGGACCTTTTTGCTTTTGCTTTTGCAAACACAATAGAATTGTTACGGATTGCAAACTCTCAAGTAGCGATTATCTAGATGCTTATTGATCCCAGTGAATAGAGTCAGTAATGGTTTAACAACATTGTTTACAAAATGCATTGTTATGCATTACACAACATTTGTGATCCGCAATATGGAAACATACTTTAATGGTCCCAAAATCAAATTTGATTTTTTTCTTTTTGATCTTGTCTAAAAGCTGTGATTTCAAGCTTTAAAATGACATCTTGGATTTTATTATTGGATATTCGGTTTCAAAGTTACATCCAAATTGGTAAAAGGCATTGAGATGTTTCGGAAAACTATAGTTCTGAGAAAATCGAGTTTGAAGTTTTTGTACTGAGTAAAGCTTGAATGGAAAAAAGATTTTTATCTATGTTTTTAAAAAACACATTTTTCTTATGATTTGGATGTTGGAACGTGATTATAAATAGGTTAGATTAGTATACACTTCTAAGGTAACGTTTCTAATGAAGTTAGAAATTAGACGTGATTTTTGACTATGCTCAGCTTCAATGGCCCATATCACGTAATTTACTATATGCTTACCTTAAGGTACCTTTCGATACGGCAGGTCACATTTGAACTAGGCTACTGGCCTTTTCCATACAGGATAAAATTACCAAAATTATTTTCTCTCAGACATGTGCGGAAGAGCACAGCTAATGTCTTGCAGCTTATTACATCTTTCTAAAATGGTAATACCATTTTTCAGTCCAGGAAGTTGTGCCCTATTTCTTACCGAGCTCTAGTTATTAGTCTCATTAAGCATACGAGGAGGTATCAAAAAAAAAAAAACTTTTCAGAAGAAATAGAGCCAGGATTCTAAATTTATTATGAAATCTTTAAGACATCTTTACATTTAATAGGCACTGTCGAAAGTAACATTTCTCCCACTTTAAACTAACTGTCTACAGACCGTCATTATAGATATCTTCACTACCGGTACTGAAAAAAAAAATCCATTTTGTATTTTGATAAAAATCAACATTTTCAGGTAGCCCATGCTGATCAAGTCATTGTGATGGCATCTATCAACCAATTTCCAAAATTTTGATATAAAGAGGAGCCTCTACCCTTTACTGTGGTATCAAACAACTAAATTTGGGCATGTCATCATAGATTTTCTGGACACTGTAACCGTTCAAGCGCAGGGCCTGAATTACGCAGCGTGTATTAATTATGTTTCTCTTGACAAGGTATATGGTGAGAGCGTAGGTCGCTGACATCTATCACCCCCTGTAACGAAAGTAAAACTACCTTTGAGACCATTTTTGCACCATAATGTTCATTAACCCTAACCCCACTGAATCTCACAATATCCCATTCCACAAAGTTAAGAAATTCGCCTAAGTCCAAATACGTCATGGACCCGAGTCAGCTATGGTCACGAAATCGCTGCCATGGCAGCGCCTACTCAGTGGCTTGACAGAGTGATACTTGGACCGGGAAGCGGGGGGTCCCGGGTTCGAATCCAGGGGGGAACCCGTGATTTTTGACTTGCAAATTTCCGAGGAGATAGTTTTTAAACGAAGAAGTGGTCAAAAGTGTTAGGGTTAGGTCATATAACTATTCTGACAAACTTTCATCGACATAGCTCTTTCTATTCTGGGTAAAGTTTAAAACTTTTTGATACCCCCTCATACACTGCGTTGTAATAATTCTGGTAAATCCAATTCTCCCGTCATCCAGGAAGTTTTCGCTCTAGTTCCCATCTAGAGCTGCAAGTCTATCTTAGCTGGCATCCTGGGGGGTACTAAAATTTGGTTTGGGTAGGGACGTGTCTCTGGGAAATTAAAAAAAAAAGCCACCTATCCAAATACCAATTTTAAAGAAAAAGGGACCCATCCATATTCCAAATCTCCCAAATTTTGAGTCAAATGTATTCAAAACCCACATTTTTTCTGCCCAAATTTGCATTATTTTGGCAAAATTATCTAAAGTTTTGAGAAGAAATGTCATTTGGCGCAAATTTTAGAAAATTTTAAAAAGAGAACCCATCATACTTTACGAATAAAAAGGCCCGATTGAAATACCAAAGAGCCTGATTTTGCTACCCGAATTTGCGGCACGTCCCCATAACCCCTTTTGTACTAAGTACTCCCAGGGCTAGCATATTGCATTGAAGGCATAGTATTTACCATGTCTTGTAACTTATAAGAATAAACACGCTTTCATGTCAATATTATGTGGGTAAATGAGTGATATAATATCCCTAGAGTCTATCTCTAGGATGTAAAGAAAATGTTTGGAATATTGAGACAAGTGTACCATTATATGAAATACGTTACATGATAAAAAGGATGTTGCATTATCGAATGTGTTGAAAATCAACTTGATTTTGTTGAAAAGTAAAGTTTTTAATAACAACTTACACTTGCTAAAATACTAAATTTTAAGTTAGATATAAGAACAAGAACCGCAGTGCGCAACATGGCCCAAACTGTTTCAGAATACCGGCTATGCATTTCCGGGAGCTTGGAAAACATGCAGTGCACATATGATGTCACTCTCATTGTAATTAAAAATGAGTAATTTTTCAAAAAAAGTCAATAATCTTTAAAATTCTGGGGTTGATGACTCAACCAAAATGGTTTTGAAATCTACATATTATTTTACACTAGATAAGGCCCCCAAAAAATTTGTTTGGTTGCCCTCCACAGCTTTTATCAGAGAGGGTCGGTCAGTCGTTTTTTTTTTTTTATTTTTTTTTTTTAATACTCTTCCACGGACTGCTAGGTCGATCGGCCGCTCCAGCCTTCACAACTTCCCCCGCGACATCCATATCAAAACAATCAAATACTTCTTGTAGTGATTTGGGACATCCTAAACATTTTGAGGGTTGAATATCGAAAAAAGCAAAAAATATAACATTTTTCTTTTGTAGTTTTCGGTAAGTTTTGCATATTTTTTAGGAAAAAAAAATTTCCTATAAAAAAAAAATTGGGTCGGTCGGTGGAGGGCAACCAAACAATTTTTTTTTTTTTTTTGGCCTAAGAGTAAACATTATTTTTTGAAACTTTGGTTAAAATTCAACACTTTTGAATGTGATTTTCAAAACCATGTGACTTTACACCCACCAACACCTGTGAGCTTTAGTGAGATGGAGTTGGGTTAGATTTAAACTAAATGCTATGATCATGCCAACAACAAACCAAGATTTAGAATAATACAATTGGTAGAAAAATGGTAAAGGTTTTATCTTCTTTTAAAATTTCTCTGTGAAACTCACAGAAATATTCAGCCAAATTATATAAAATATCTTTGAGCAAATTTTTTTTTGTTTAAACACCGTGATTTTGTTCGGTCCCTGGGACTTGTAAAGAACATCACAAGAAATCATGTATACATGGATGTTTGGGGCTATAAAAAGTCATTTATCAGTATCAGCATTCTCTATCTTATTATTGAAAGCTTTTTATTCACCAATTTTCTGAAATTTACAGAGATATTCTACTATGGTTTTGAATTACTGCACTTACCGTTTGAAAACATCTTTTAAAAACTGGTTATAGGCAAAATGTATTTTTCTTCAATGGTCCCTGGGATTATATGAAAAGAGCATCACCAGTATCCAGAAGCCATTTATACTTGTATGTTTGGGGCTATAGAGCAATTTATCAATATCAACTCTCTATCAGGCTGACTGCAAGCACCATCTATAAGATGCGGATTTATTTAGATGCTTATTGAGAAATGGAGAAGCAAAGTGCATCGATTTTATGAGATTTGCTTGTTTTAAGTTACTTTTTGTTATGATTTGTAAAACTGAAGTGTACATGCAAGTAAAATTCTAACTATATATATTCAAATTTTTTAGGATTATTGTTCAGAAACTTTCCTGTCAGTCTCTAAATGAGTTCCGGTTCGATCCTTGGTCATGGTGCTGTATGTACATTTGGTCCATTAGGCCTTCTATCCATTGGCTGTACCCATATGCAGTATGCCCTACCCTCGTTTTCCTTTGTTCGTAATTGTGCGGTGCAACACAAACAATAAACTTCGTTCTGCTTAGTGATCATATCAGTGGCCTGTGTACGACAGATATTCCAATTACCTGGTTCTCACCAAGTATGAATATGTTGATTGTTGGTGCTGCCAGGTCATAGGAATCATCTGCCGTACATAGGCCACTGATATGATCACTAAGCAGAACGAAGTTTATTGTCTGTGTTGCGCCGCACAGTTACTAATAATAGAACACGAGACAAGTGCACACGGAATATTGGTACAGCCAATGGATACAAGGCCTTATACTCACTTATATGCAGGTTCTTCTCTAGTGTACTTTGGTCTTCCCCCTGTAAGAAAGATAAAGAAAGAAAGGATTCTTTATTTAAATAGCCAAGGACTACCCAAGACATCCTTTAATAAAGCTTATTTTATTTGGTTCCAAGATCTTTTTTTAATCAGTTTTTCATGCAGGAGGAAGAGCGGAGTACCTTGAGAAATACTTGTGGAAGCGTGCATGGGCTAATAAAAACAAAATGCGCACACAACTCCAGGACAAGGAATCGAACCTGGGATTCATTAGTGCTAAGTGAGGGAAGTACCGCTGCGCTAACCTGTTTTTTGTGGTTGGGGCTAATGCTTTGAACACAAATAAAAGAGTCCAACTTAAATTGATGCCATAATCTACAGAAAATCTTTTCATCAACATTGAGTTCAAAACAGATATCCTTTTTATTGGGCGTAAGAAATTTCTTGACACTAGATATTTTTGATGCATAGAGAACTGAACAAATCCAAATATCTTGAAGCACTGCTGGGGGATTTATTGATAGCTAACAAGTGATTGAGTCCTGGAAAAGCTCTTTGTAAGTGATGAGAAATGCTCAATCTAGCCCTGGCCATGACAGATTTGAAATAGGGTAGATAAGGGTTACTTAGAACATCAGGAATTCTACGCATTACGCATTTGTATACGGTATACGTTATTCACTATAAGCTCCTGGGGAGGCACCCATGTGTTTATTAATGATATTAATCCCTGTCAATTTCAAATATGAAATATGCCTCTCCTGGGGGCGTATAGCGAATACCGTATACTTCTATGTGATCGCAGCCTTATTGCTACTCAGATTATTAGTTATCAGGTTTATTTATTTATTTATTTATTTATTTAATCTTTCTTTAGGCAGGGTAGCCCCTTCAATGATAAACACTGATTTCCAAGGAGGC
>JXSR01S051013.1:46746-69479 GCA_000969725.1 Ophiothrix spiculata
ATATCATACAATATCAAATATGTAATTTATGCTGCATCATCTTAAAGTGACAAAAATCAGAAATCTTGTTATCTGACAGTAATCATTTCTTGTGGGTACTTGCTTAAAAATCAAGCACCTTTTGAAGCACTGAAATGCAAGTAATGCCATATGTTTGTTTTACTTCAAAATTCATTTCATCAATTGTTAAAATAATGTTTTAAACATATTGAAGACATTTGGCATCGCTCAATTTCAAATCAAGTTCAAAAGTGGTGTGCTTTCTTCCAAAAGCACATAAGTTTTTTCTGTGTGTCTTGAGGAATCATCAGTAATGAGAAGCCGTCATATGTCATCGCCAAATCGTTTGCAGGCGTAATGTTGTTGTTGCTATGTTTGGGTTGTTGGTGTATATATTACATCCCTGGAAAGGGGTGCTACCATAATGTACATACAGATGTTATTGCTTTGTTTGCATCTTTTTGGTGTTTATCCAGGACACTCTATGTTAGCTAGGGCACGATCCATGGATATCTTCCTTCGAGCTTCCTTCAGCAAAATCAGATAGTTTCATACATGATTGTCCCATCCCCGTATTCAACACAGTCAATGATGCTGTCTCGTAATAACTCTACCTGAGAACTCTATGTGCAGGAGTCTAGACGTAAGTTTCACATTGCCTACCATTGCTATACTTGGCTTCCTTCAACTATATTAGTGATTTGCAGCCATGTTTATCACCTACCATAAGTTTTTGGTTATAATTAGCTTCCTTCAGCTAATTTAGTCCGTAACATTTCTACTTTCTGGCTGGTGCCAATTGACAACCCCAGTATAATCAGTGGTGCCGAATCCCTTCCTTTGAGAGGGTACCACATTTTCTAAGTTTATGTACTCTAATAAATACTAACCCTAACGGATCTCCTTGAAATGGGAAAAATGAAAAATGCATGTTTCCACTGGTCAGGATTCGAACCAAGTACCTCAGTTTCCCAAGCCAAGTGATATTCATAGCAAGCCACCACTGAGTCGCTGTGTGATCAGCGATTTGGTCCTTGTATGTAACTCCCGTCTGTGGCGTATTTGGACTTTTGATGCATTTTCATGATTTTTTACAGTTCGATTTAGGGAGATCTGGATCGGTCAGGTCAAATTTTGTTTACAAAAAAATCCAAAGGTACAATAACTCGGCTCCATGGGTGACAACAAGTTGGCAGCGGGTATCAATTGCTCTTTTTAACATCTTTGGTCAGATGTTTTTGTTGTTGCTTTCCTTCTTTAATCTGAATAAGAGTTGTCTTAAGATGATGAAGAACTTACCTTGGTATTATTAAAACTGGCAGACAGTCAAGATGGCCTACTTATATTGAATTGGGTTACTTGGTTACAGTGGTTACTTTTCCAGATGTAGGATGATGTTGTGTGTTGGGGATAAAATAGGAAGGGGGAGTAGTGCAAGTATGTTAATCGGTCTTCTGGTTATATGCGGTATAGATAAATATAGACCATGCTCTCTGATTGTATCTCATAGCACCATAGATTTACAAGGCAGATACCAGACTCGACGCCATTTTATTCCGGCATGGAGACAAAATTGGGGGTATTTAGGTTTGCCGATGATGCATCGCATCTTGTCATAATGCGTCAAGATTGAAAACGCGCACACACGCCTTGCAAGCAGGTCTGCGTATCATTCGCGTCCGGATTCGCATTAAGTATAAGTTTCACAGTTTGTCTTTACTTGCAACTGAATCTCAGCACTTGGGTTGAATTTGGTGGGAACTGAGTGAACCTGAATACCTCCCAATTTCAGCTCCATGGCTGACGCCGCCATACATTGGCCGATATACAAAGTCCGGTATCTCCCCTGTAAATCTATGCATAGCACTCATCATTTCTAAAGTTAGATGTGGTGAAAGTAAATATAGGACGTGCTTGTTGATATTATCTTGGCAATGAAGCCCGCTGTCACAAGTATGTTAATCGTTTCTCCGCCTCTGGTTTATGAGGTGTTGGTAAATTTAGAACTTATTTGCTGATGTGATCTCGTCAATTACAAGCATGTTAATCGTTCCTACGGTGATGTTGGTAAATATAGTACAGGTTGCTAAATGCTGATGTTATCTCATCAATGTAGCACTGTTGTGGTACTATATATACACTTGATGGTGTCAGTGTTTGAACCAGTGTTGGCTGATAGGTTCAAGTTCCCTATTTTGATAACCAAAGGACCAGAAGCTGTAGGCTACTAGTTTTTCAGGGGTTGTACCACTTTAATTTTCCTTCTAACACCTCTGGATCGGTTAGCCCATTTCTCACAGAATGAATCACTAGACTACTGTCCACTGTGACCAGGTTTCCCTCAGGTGTGGATAATAATAATTGTATAATTAAACTTGCTGAAACCCCATGACATTATTTCAAATAGTTTCAACCACCTTGAGAAAACCCCGAAAATAATTCTTTTGGAAAAAAGCTATTTGCTGGTTTTTGAAAGACTATTTATGGGTTATAAAAGCTATTTATAGCTACGTTATTTACTTCATACACAAAACAACTTTCACGCACATTAACCTATTATTTGCATTCATTGTTAGCATTTTGTTAACGCTTTTTTATTAATAAGATCAATTACTAAATTAGGCCACTGGGCAAGAAAAATTTACATTATTTGAAAATTTATTAGTATAATATATAAAACAAATATATACTGACATTTTTCAGATCTCTAAATTAACACTATGGCCCTTCAGTGACTAAAATTTAGCTATTTAAGTCACCTAACCCTAACACTTTTGACCACTTCTTCGTTTAAAAACTATCTCCTCGGAAATTTGCAAGTCAAAAATCACGGGTTTCCCCCTGGAATCGAACCCGGGACCCCCCGCTTCCCGGTCCAATTAGCACTATGTCAAGCCACTGAGCAGGCGCTGCCATGGCAGCGATTTCGTGATCATAGCTAACTCGGGTCTATGACGTATTTGGACTTAGGCGAATTTCTTAACTTTGTGGACTGGGATATTGTGAGATTCAGTGGGGTAAGGGTTAGTATAAACCCATATGTATGCATTACTAACCCTAACACTTTTGACCACTTCTTCGTTTAAAAACTATCTCCTCGGAAATTTGCAAGTCAAAAATCACGGGTTCCCCCCTGGAATCGAACCCGGGACCCCCCGCTTCCTGGTCCAATTATCACTATGTCAAGCCACTGATCAGGCGCTGCCATGGCAGCGATTTCGTGATCATAGCTAACTCGGGTCTATGACGTATTTGGACTTAGGCGAATTTCTTAACTTTGTGGAATGGGATATTGTGAGATTCAGTGGGGTTTGGGTCCATAGTTTTAACCAGAGATCTTCAAGTCGGTGATATATTTGTATATGAATTGTGCATAAAATATGAAACAATTTAATTTGACTATCCAATATACCAGGCCAATATATATGCCAAAGGTTGATCCCCACTACATCACCATCACATGATTTCACCCAGAACTGTGTCACATTCTATCAGAAAGATCTACCCCACTATCTCCAGGATATTGACAAACTCAATTACCAGCGATGCTAAATGATTAGTCTGTTCAAGTTGTAGTTCTGATTTGTTTTGCTTGTCGAAAACTGTTGAGTTGGATAAGATCTGTCATTACTTCAACATCAATTTGATTCAAAATTAACACATTTTTGATTAGCATCAAACAGTCATTTTGTGTTTCCATTTGAAATGTAACTTAGGTTTAAAAGGATTATTATCGCACCTTTATACATTTCAGCGTTTTTGCCTGTGTATATATACGTTTCATCACTTCTAGATATAGACCTAGTTTTTTATGACAAAAGGTGAATTAGCGTTGATGTCAATGTTGTAATAGATATTCATTACATCACAATCATCCTTTGACAAATTGTCTAAATTTTACAATATTTTACAGCGTAAATTATTTTTAAGAATAATGATAATACAGTAGACTCAGTCCATCAGTCTTTCAACTGCGCATTAACTTCGCTGTGTTGGTTGCATATGGTGATGACTGATTCAGACCTTGGAAAAAGACAAGCACAATTTATTTATTGATGTTATTGATGACATCTTACTTATGAATGAAGTCAAGAGCATTTTATTTATGATGTCTGATATTTGTTTATTACTTAAAACCGGGTCTTGTTCTGCTTACAAGAATTCTATTTTGCGCACAGCGCATGTGGTGTGTGTTAAACGCCAGTTTTCACACGCGCAACACTCACGCCACTCAGCATTTTAATGACTGTAGGGTTCAATCTGGAAGAAACCATCCATTGTTTCAAGAAATGTGATTCTTTAAGGCTAGTTTATAGTTTTATAGCTATTTATAGAGCTGTGTTATTTACTTCATACACAAAACAACTTTCGGGCAATATGTGCGCATCAAACTTACACACGCAAGCAAATATGCACATTAACCTATTACTTGCATTCATGGTTAGCATTTTGTTAGCAAATTTTTTTAAATAAGATCAATTACTAAATTAGGCCACTGGGCAATTAATTATAAAGATTACATTATTTTAAAATTTATTAATACAATATATAAAACAAATATATACCAACATTTTTCCAATCTCTGGATTAAAACTATGGCCCTTCAGTGACTAAGGCTGCGATCACATAGAACTATACTATTCGGGTATACAGTGCACGATTTTGCTTGGGCATATGTACATAGATTCAATCAAACACATGAATTTGATGCTACTGAGTCACATGAGAGGGCACTATAAGGAAAAACGTATAGCTCGCTGTGCTTATATAAAATATAGCCATCAAATAGCGTATAGCGAATACCGTATACCGTATAGTTCTATGTGATCGCAGCCTTAAGGTCCATAGTTTTAACCAAAGATCTTCAAGTCGGTATAGGGCCTATTTGTATATGATTGTGCATAAAATATGAAACATTTTGATTTGACTATCCAATATATATATGCCAAAGGTTGATCCCGACTCCATCAATCACATGATTTCACCTAAAACTGTGGCACATTCTATCAGAAAGATCTACCTAGCTACCTCCAGGAAATTGACAAACTCAATTACCATCTAGGCCAAATGATTAGTCTGTTCAAGTTGTAGTGCGGAATTTTTTTGCTTGTTGAAAACTGTTGAGTTGGATGGTGTGCTTCCCTTTGAAATTTATTGTAGGTTTTGAAGGATGATTTTCACACCTTAATACATTTCAGCGTTTTTGTTTTGTCTATTTATATGTACATTTCATCACTTCTAGATATAGACCTAGTTTTTAATGACAAAAAGTGAATTAGTGTTGATGTCAATGTTGTAATAGATGTTCATAATCATCCTTTGACAAAGTGTCAACGCTGTACGGTGAAAATTTTGATTAACTAGCCAATGGCTCCTGAGTTAAAAATTTTAGGCGCCATGAAATGTCTCCAATGATAAAACATTTAGGAGCCGAAAGTAATCGTTATTTTTACAATAGCAGTGTTAATATTAAACAAAACTAATGATAAAAAATAGAACTTCCAAGTGTGCTGCAATATATTTTTATTATTTTCACATAATACTTTCACTTCATGTACCTCTGACCTTTGGTTTGCAATTTTTTTTACATGTTGTAGCAATCAGTATATAAAAAAAAGTTCAATTGAATATGCCAGTACAAGAAAACACCAACTTTTTTTGTTGAAAAAATTCCATTAATGTCCGCTTGGTCGCCATATTGTAACTAAATGTTACGCCTGAAGCTTTGAAAACTTTCAGCCAACGAGATACGTTTCACCCAACAAAAGACAGCGTTCAATTTGCCTATCTTTTCTGTACAGTCACGGTGCATGTGCGACACACACAATCATGAATATGGAATAGTAATGACGTCATTATAAATTTCCCATTGATGTCGTCATGACACGTCAGCGCTTGTGTGTCGAGTATATAAAACAGGTTTGTTTACGTCTGTCGAAGCAGCGATTGACAGTTGATTCCGCGATAATTTGAGCAAGAAACCTGAATTGAATGATAATTTACGGTCGGTTTTTCCGTAATTCTGTAAGTTTGCGACCGTAAAATCAATTTATTTACTACCACCAGCCGTGTTAATTTCATTCTACAAACATTTTTGCTGGAAACGGCTGGCGAGTGTAAGCTTTAAATGGTGATCGCCAATTGCTCGTGGCATTCAATTTTTGTTCGCATCGTGAAAAAAACACTCGCAAATGCGAGTGAAATGGTCGCACCGTACAGCGTTGCAAAGTGTCTAAATTCTACACCGGATAATTATTTCTAAAAGTGATAATTGTAACAGGGACAGGGTTCCCACGGGTCATGGAAAAGCTGGAAAAGTCATGGAATTTAATTGTTAATTTCCAGGCCTGGAATAGTCTTGAAATTTGATGAAAATGGCCAAAAGTTATGGAAAGGTCATGGATTTTTATTTTTTGAAGAATAAAAAAAATAATCAGAATGACAGTAGCTTTCTGGTTAAAAATTATGGTACGAGATAGACGAAAAACCCTTGATACACACCCATGTTGTCTGAAAAAGGCCATGGATTTTTCATAATTTGGTCATGGAAAAGTCATGGAATTTAATTGTGCGAAAGGTGCAGGAACCCTGTTGTAAAGTAGACTCAGTCCATCAGTCTTTCAACTGCGCATTAACTTCGCTGTATTAGTTGCATATGGTGACGACTGATTGAGACCTTGGAAAAAGATGAGCACTCTTTATTGCTGTTATTGATGACATCTTACTTATGAATAAAAGTCAAGAGCATTTTATTTATGATGTTTGACTTATGAATAATAGATATTTGTTTATTATTTTAGACCGCGTCTTGTTCTACGTACAAGAATTCTAACTCACGCACAGCGCACATGGTATCTGTGAAACACTAGTCATTTCAAGCGCAACATTCACACCACTCGGCATTTTAATGACTGTAGGGTTCAATCTAACAGAAACCATCCATTGTTTCAAGAAATGTGATTCTTTAAAGCTAGTTTATAGCTTTCCTTTTGAGAGAATATTCTATATGGTGGCATTTCATGAGGTGGGTCAAAAATGTGTTACATGGTCAAAATGGTTAAAAAAACAATTGTTTGATATGATGTTGATATTATTGATCTCTTTCAATTCAAGTAACTGTTTAGCCAAATATCACTTTTGTTTTGGCATAATGGACTAATTAAGGTTAATTACTCCACAGACCGCAATGCAAACTGTAATTTTCAAATGTGTTTTACTCAAAATTGCCCGTTTTTACTAAAACAAGTCATAAATTGGAATGATTAATGGTAAACAGTTCATTTTTTCAGGATATGTTCTAAACACTTTAATAGTTACTGTGATGTATTAAACTTGAAACAGACCCCTTAGGGTCTTTATGTTAATGACTTTCAATTAATTAGAGGCGGGCTATACAAGGGGAGAAAATGGCACATTTCAAATCATTCTGTCTTAACTCTTATTTAATGCAGCTTGATCCCCTGAACATTTTGACACCAAATTTGTCAAAATCGGACAAAATATGAGTAAGTTCTGCCCAAAAAACTGATTTGAGGGGGGAGGGGGGAGGGGGTCTGAGGAATGTGTAAAAATGATAAATTTGCCAATTACTGTAATTATATATCAAATTTTAGCCATGTTGGTGACTATCTGTATGTAATTGAGGTCACAGAATCCATTTGTGAATGTTCCAGCAGTGTCAAACCTTCCAAAATGGCGATTCTGTCTCAATTTGGGTATCTACCGCATCCGTAGGCACCGCATCCTTAGGCACCACCACCCTTGTACTGCCAAGTTCAAACCATTGTCTCTCTTAAGTTATGTAACCCATGAGAGCCAAATTACTGCCACAAATAGCAGAAAGTGTAAGCTTTCAAATGAGACATTAAACAAGTCAATAGGCCAAGGAATAGTGAATTTACATCAAATTAAGTTAGAGAACCCACGAAAAAATGTAACAACACCACCTTTTTAGCATACCCACCTAATGAAATGCCACCATATCTATTTCATGCAAACCGTATTCATTATTCAATCAGATTTCATGAATTGATATAATATTGAATGACAATTTCGTGATAACACCATCAAATCTCTCTCCTTATCCACACTTTTGGATGGATGTAAATTAAACACGGGTAACTGTTGCGTCAAATATTCTATACGATAGTGGAGTGTGAACCAACCCTTAGTTATGTAGGGAGGTATAGTTAGCATATAGTAATCAATACAGAAGTAATGTACTTTAGTTATGAAATTTGACATTTATCTAGTTAAAAATATAGCACATAAAATCTAGGATTAGTATTGTTTTTCTTCATCGATATCAGTTTCTACATTTAGTGTCATCAAGATCACAGCATACATCCCCATGGCATTCACAAACCTTATGAAACCATCAATTCAAGGGTTTAATATTGTCAGTTAAGTACTGAGTCAATTCTTGTACTTGATTAGAGAAGTCTGAGAGATTACAAATGATGAAGGGCTTTTTATTGAACAAAAAATGTAGGAATCATATAGTTCATGCTTGTTCATTTTTATGCCTCCGCGAGAGGCATTATGTTTTCTGGTTGTCCGTCCGTCCGTCCGTCCGGGCTCGTTTCTCAGAACTGGTGAGGCGTGGAACAATGCAAGTCAGTGGACTGGTGGTAAGGGTTGCTAGTAATTTTCTCTGAAAGTTTCGGCGCAAAATATGCAAATTTAGTCGGTTTTTAAGCAGAAAATATGTGTTTTTTTGTGATTTTAGGGACTTAGAAATAATTGGACAAGGAGCATTTGCTAAAATTCCACCCCTTCAAAATTTTAACCCCACCTTATTTTAATGGGCGCATAACATATGCGAAAATTGGCCCGATCGGCCATTTAATTAATGAATACAACGCGTTTTAAGATGGCGCTCTTGCATGTAATCCTTTATAATTTCGTAGATACAAAGGGCAATATCTCCTTAACGGAGCAGAATTTTATTTTATGCATATCTCCGAAACCGCATGCCCTACGTTAATGATATTTGATGCCTGGGTAGACCTAGAGCCAAACTCAATCCATCGACAATTTAAGCGCAAAATATGCTAATTAAGTACCTAATTTGCATAATTTATGGATAAAATGGTTTAAATGGCATATTTTACAAACTGTCCACCTTACATTCATGAAATTTGGTGGGTAGGTGGAGATTGAGCTGCGCTTGTGCCAGGTGCAATTTGAGCGCAAAATATGCTAATTAAGTACCTAATTTGCATAATTTATGCATAAAATGTAGCTTAATTTATGCGTAAAATGCTTTAAATGTGATATTTTACAAACCGTGCACCCTACATTCATGAAATTTAATGGGTAGGTGCGGATAGAGCTGCGCTTATGCCAGCTGCAATTTGAGCGCAAAATATGCTAATTAAGTACCTAATTTGCATAATTTATGCATAAAATGTTGCTTATTTTTCAACTTTGTCCGATTTCAAAGGTTTGGGTCATAGTTCTAAAGAAAGGTCAAATTCTCAACTTCGTCCGATTACAAAGGTGGAATGCGGAGGCATCGTGATCGACACTCTGTGTCGAGAACCGCGCGGCCCGAGAACCGCGTATTCTAGTTTGATATGCAACTTATTAGTTTTTTCTTTTTATCTTTTTCATGCTTATCTCCTGAAATTGCCTATTTGCTGCAACCAATCAGGTGAGTTGATCAATAACCAATAATCAATATTAATCTGTAATTTGTCACATGTAAATTATAAGCCATTTTGATAATTCATATCAGAATGCATTATGGGTAAAAATTATGTTTCGGACGGGATATAGTAACACAATTTGACTCTTCTACAAATTTTGCCTTTTAAGGATTATTTGTGATATTGTTTGCAAGATACGTCACTAAAAGATTTTAGGTGGTTTTTTGTCAGTCTTTGTTAGTTATTTTAATATTTTATGAGTATTCGTCAGATGCAAAAACTTTCCAAAACAACTAAAAGTGAATTTTTGTAAAAGTGTAAAGTTTGCTTCCATTGACATACCGTATGTGCGCCATGCTCTATATCCCCTCGTATTTTTACTCACAATGCATACTGATCTGGATTATCGAAATGGCTTATTGTATGAAAATTCCTTCAGTTTTGGCACTTCACACTATGCATCAGTCTACCCAAGACGGCAGGTACACTCCATTCATTAATTAACTTGTGACCAACAGAAAAACCCTGATTTTTGATGATCAAGATAGGTGTAAGAAGTCAAAGATGACACTTGTTTTTAAAGGTATGAGGTTGTGTTTGAAATTTAGAATGAACTCGATGACGACTTTTGTGTGTGTCTGAATGGGGTATAAATGACCATTGTCATGATTGAAAGCTCAAGCAATAGTTGTTAAAACTAAAACCTTCATTTTTGTGTTCTGAAGAGCCTTGCGCCAATTTTTGAGCTGCTGCACCAATCTTGCGACATACTGCCTTACAGGGAACACTGCTCACTGCTGGAAGTACAATGTAAACTTTCCTTGCTTGCTAATTTTCATGCAAACTCTTTGAACTTCTCAACTTGTTACTTTGACCAGATGACTTGTAACATACATTGTACCTTTTACCTCATTTAGAGATTCCTGTCATCTGATTGGTTAAAAGTGAGGGCCTGGATTTAACTAGGCCCTATAAATTTACTATGCCCGGGGCATATTTTTTTCAATGTATTTTGCGTCGTGTAGCTCTAGCTTTACGCGCACGACTATAAGCTTTCATGGTCAAACATGCGCTGCAGTGCGTTATCATCGGGCGCTTTGAGTGCTAAAATGGCTCTTTTAACCAACCAGAGGACAAAAATTTATATATTCGGTATATAAAATGAATATTGACTGCTTTTTGTTTGGGGTATGGTTATAATTATTTCCCCTCTGTGATCTCAAAACCATGAATATGCCCTCAGCTACGCTTCGGGAATATTCATGGTTGAGATTACCTCGGGAAAATAATTTAAACCATGCCCCTCAAAGCAGTCAATATTTGTATACTAAGTCTCTCTGTTCGCTCATCCGTCTGTCTGTCCGTCCGTAACAAATGTGCATCTTCTGAACAGTAAGGGCTAAACTTGTACGAAATTTGCACACTTTTTAAGATCGTACCTTTTTTTAAGCTTTTTTAAGATCGTACCTTTTTTTAAGCTGCGGGTAGCAGCTCTTAAGCTACTATGTCTCTCTGTTCGTTTGTCCGTCCGTAACAAATGCGTATCTCCTGAACAGTAAGGGCTAAACTTGAACATAATTTACACACTTTTTACAAAATTTATCATGACCCACGATATTTGAAATAATTGAGCAAATATTTGTAGCACACAAAATCATAGGATTAGTATTGTTTTTCTGTATCGATATCAGTTTCCACACTTATTGTCATCAAGATCACAGCATACTACATCCCCCATGGCATTCACAAATTCATCAATTTAAAGGGTTTAATATTGTCAGTTGAATACTGACTTTATTCTTGTGCCTGTTTTTAGAATCCGTGAGGGATTACAAATTGTGAAGGGCTTTGTATTGAACAAAAAATGATAGGAATCATATATGTCAAGCTTGTTTGTTTACTTGACATGTTTTGAGTTTAACCATGTCCATATTATTGTCAATCTTCGAAATGTGCTCCCCGTTTCGTGTTTTTTTAACTCATTATTGCGTGTTGTAAAGTAGTACTCTGCGCCATACGCGACCCACTGCAATTCACACAATTTTATGTGATTCGTTTTTACCACGATCATCATGCCAAGCTCTTGTCACTGGGGAAAATTGACCAGTCATAATGATCGTCATGCGTCAGTTTCTGTCAGTTGATTTAAATTCTAAATTACGCGTATGCACGGACTGCGTAGAAGCTCGATTGTTTGAATATTCTAGACGCGATTTTCAGGGAGTTTATTTAGAAGATACACTTTATAGAATCTTGATTTTTTGGAACATTACTGAGAAACCGTGATGTGAAAATTCAAAAGACAAATTACATGCTTTTTAAGCTGTATGGTGTTCTAAATGTATCCTAATCCTTGATATTTGGAGCAATTTAGCAAATATACATAGCAATTAAAACTGTAGGATTATATTGTTTTTTTGCATCAATATCAGTTTCCACACTTAGTGTCATCAAGATCATAGCATATATTCCCCATGGCATTCACAAACCTTACAAACTCGTCAATTTCAAGGGTTTAATATTGTCAGTTGAGTACTGACTTTATTTGTGTACTTGGTTTTAGAATCCGTGAGGGATTACAAATAGTGAAGGGCTTTGTATTGAACAAAAAATGATAGAAATCATATATGTCAAGCTTGTTTGTTTACTTGTCATGTTTTGAGTTGAACCATGTCCATATTATAAATGTGCAACACTTTGATTTTTTGGAACATTACTGACAAATTACTGCTTTTTAAGCTGTATGGTGTTCTAAATTTATCCTAACCCATGCTATTTGAAACAATTGAGCAAATATATGTAGCACATAAAACCATGGGATTAGTATTGTTTTTCTCATCGATATCAGTTTCCACACTTAGTGTCATCAAGATCACAGCATATATCTCCCATGGCATTCACAAACCTTATAATGAACCCATTAATTTCAAGAGTTTAATATTGTCAGTTGAATACTGACTTTATTTGTGTACTTTGTTTTAGAATCCGTGAGGGATTACAAATCGTGAAGGGCTTTGTATTGAACAAAAAATGATAGGAATCATATATGTCAAGCTTGTTTGTTTACTTATAATGTTTCAAGTTGAACCATGTCCATATTACTGTCAATTTTCGAAATGAGCTCTCCGTTTCACTTGTTTTTTACTCATTAATGCGTGTTGTAAAGTAGTACTCTGCGCCGTACACGGCCCACTGCAATTCACCCAATTTTATGTGATTGTCTTTTACCACGATCGTCATGCCAAGTTCTTGTCACTGGGGAAAATTGACCAGTCATAACGATCGTTATTGTCAGTTGATTTAAATTTTGAATTACGCGTACGCACGGATTGCGTAGAAACTGGATTGTTTTAATATTCTAGACGCGATTTTCAGGGAGCTTATTTAGAAGATTTTGATTTTTTGGAATATTACTGAGAAGCCGTAATGTGAGAATTCAAAAGACAAATTACATGCTTTTTAAGCTGTATGGTGTTCTAAATTTATCCTAATCCTTGATATTTGAAACAATTTAGAAAATATAAATGTAGCACAAAAAATCATAGGATTAGTATAAAGTAATCAAACTACAGTAATGTAGTTTAATTTTTAGATTTGACATATATCTAGTTAAAGACACAGCACACAACATCGTAGGATTAGTATTGTTTTTCCGCATCGATATCAGTTTCCACACTTAGCGTCATCAAGATCATAGCATATATCCCCAATGGCATTCACAAACCTTATGAACCCATCAATTCAAGGGTTTAATATTGTCAGTTTAGTACTAACTCAATTCTTGTACTTGATTAGAGAAGTCTGAGAGATTACAAATGATGAAGGGCTTTTTATTTGTGGAAAGAAATATAGGCAGTACCATGCATGAAGCTCAGGCTTGTCATTTCTTTTAAAGGGACTGGCCTAGATTCTTCCTGCTATTTTTCAACATGCATTTTTTGTTATGTGAATCGATAGAATATGTTTATTGTAATATAACCTACTGGTAAGTTTTCCCTGAATTTGCAGAGTATTGGAAAAGTATAGTGTAAAATGATGTTTCTGACCGATTCCAAAGTAACGTTTGTGACCGATTCCAAAGTAACGTTTGTGACCGATTCCAAAGTAACGTTTGTGACCGATTCCAAAGTAACGTTTGTGTCTGAAAAATTGGAAAATTTCACTTTTAAATGGCCACAGAATCTAGCATAAACATTATATCAACAAGTTTGTTGTTGATAATGGTGTTGATAATGAAGACATGCAGGTGTTAAAATAATTGCCCAAATACTGAATAAAGTTCATGTAACTTTCGGTAACGTTTGTGACCTCGCACGGAAAAGTTTTTTTGCTCCAAATGACTTCAATGTAAAAATTCTCTGACATGTTATTGAATTTTTTATTGCGCTTTTCACAGATGATTGGCAACATATTTACAAATAGTTCATAAAAGTGGTAGGAAATTCTATCGTCAGGATTTCTTTTTATGCAATGTTTTGTTTGGTAACGTCTGGTAACGTTTGTGACATTTTGGTGTAACTTTTTAGTAACGTTTGTGACATTTTTGAATGAAAACATGTGCTCATTCATGCAGGGGTAGATAAATTCAAAATTTCTGATTAGAAAATACTTTTCACGTACCGAGTAACAAACGTATGACTGAAAAAACTGCTCATATGGTCAAATAAAAAGGCTGATTTTTTGCTTGAAATCAAAAAAGTTAATTTTCACTGGAATGAGCCTTCTATATTTTCAAATCTGATAAATATATTGTTTCTCCACCTGCTATGGGTAAACAAATATTTTTAATTAAATTGTTTCATCTTTAATTTAGATTTAATTGTCTCCAGAAGCTTTACTTGACATTTTAACTGGTAAATTCAGTTCAGAGGAACAAATTTTGGATTTTGAAAACACTGGATAGTCACACCACCAGTGTAAAATGATATGTTATAAATTAATTATCTCTCAATTTGAACCATTTCTATGTAGATTTTTTTTACTTTTCACTACATTTTAAAGTTTCTAAATCTAAGTGGCTATTCCCTTTAACTTAATGTTTTCTTTTCATTTCATCAATGAATGCGAATGATAACATTTGTAACAAGTTTCATCACCTTTTATGTCTTTCAATCTTTGATTTAATTTTGAGGTGTCTTTTGTGTTCATAGGAATCAATACCTGATGTGATTTGCTGTAAGATGGCTCTTGCATGTCATTTTTCTATGAATGAAAAGATTTTATGAGACAATTCTAGTGTCAAATATCATACTCTAGTTTGAAACTTGAAAGTGTAATCCATAAACTGAAAGTGACAGTATGACGAGTTAAAGCTAATTTCGTCTTTAAGGTGCTTTTATTTAGGTTGGATGTGTTTCCAATACTGTTAATAGGGTTATTTTGAAAAGGGGTCATGATGACAAGCTCTGGATATCGGAAAGTATATCAAATGCTGATTCCAAGCAGTAACCCACAAAACATCGGGGGTGTCTGTAAAGCGTTGTGCGTTTGCGTAAATTGCACATGCAATTCTGTTATGCAAGGCTCTGAAATTAAACAACAATAATGTCTGAAATTTATAAGACAACAATAGTGTTCCCATTGTAATTTGCTACTCATTATCAATTCTTCACTTTTTCCATTTATGACTTGTATCATCATCTTATCAAGAGCCTAGAACCACTCTAGTTTGGACAATCTGTTTGAGAGTTAAAAACAGTTGATGGAAACACTGTGTTGACTCCAGTCTTATAGCACATTTTCAACTAGTGTGCTCATTTTAATTTTTCACTATCAATTCGTCACTCATTCTATTAACCCTCCTGTATCCTCATATTATCAAGAGATGAGAATTGTTCTAGTTTGTAGAGTCAAAAACCAGCCGATGGAAGCCCTATATTAACACCCGCCTTTAAATAGCACATTTCAACTAGTGTTCCCATTATAATTTGCTCTTCATTATCCATTCCACACTCGTTCCAATACCACTTCTATCCTCATCTTCTCAAGAGCCGAGAACCGTTCTAGTTTGGACAAGCCATTTGAAGAGTTTGAGAGTCAAAAAACAGGTGGTGGAAACACTGTTGACTCCAAACTTTACATAGCACATTTTCAACAAGTGTTCCCATTTTAATTTGCTCTCCATTATCAATTCCATTTACCACTTGTATCCTCATCTTATCAAGAGTCGAGAACCGTTCTAGTTTGGACAAAGCCATTTTAGAGTCAAGAAACAGTTTGTGGAGCACTGTGTTGACTCAAGCCTTTACATAGCACATTCTCAACTAGTGTCCCCATTATAATTTGCTCTTCATTATCAATTCCTCACTTTTTCCATCTATCACTTGTATCCACATCTTATCAAGAGCTGAGAACCCATTTTAGTTTGGACAAGCCATAATTTGAGAGTCGAAAAACAGTTGGTGGAAACATTATGTTGAATCAAGCCTTTATAGCACATTTTCAACTAGAGTTCCCTTTGTAATTTTCTCTATCAAATCACTCGTTCTATTTACCTCTTGTAAGTTGTATCCTCATCTTCTCAAGAGGCAAAATCCTTTCTAGTTTGGGCAAGCCGTTTGAGAGTTAAAAACAGTTGATGGAAACACTGTATTGACACCCGCCTTTACATATAGCACATTTTAATTAGTGTTCCCATTGTAATTTTCTGTATCAGTTCCTCACTCATTCTATTTACCTCTTGTATCCTCGTCTTATCAAGAGCCGAGAACCGTTCTAGTTAACAAAAGCAAAACAAAAACACAGTTGATGGAAGCACTGTATTGACACCCACCCGCCTTTACTTAGCACATTTTCAACTAGCTCTGAGGAGCTTGATTTTAATTTCAAAATATGATTGGTTTGAGAAATACCAGGTATAGGCCCAGAAATACTAGGTCTATATTGAATGAGATTTTAGTAAATTTAAAAGTTATAACAGTTGGTCTTCAGACAATTCTATTTAAACTTAAAGCAGCTGTTCTATACAGAGTTTACCCCCCCCCCGAGTTCTACCCTCCCGTAGTAAAAAAATCAAATTGAATTTGCTACAAAATCCTAAGGTATATTCCAGTATTTTGAAGAGCCAGATAGTAATGGTTTACGAATGGTAGTATTACAAAAGTCTCTTCAGTCTATTTTCAGCTCTGAACCAGAGCTAATTTTCAACCAGTGTTCCCATTGTAATTTTCCCACTCGTTCTATTTTCTCACTCGTTCTCTTGTATCCATATCTTAACAAGAGCCGAGAACCGTTCTAGTTAAAAAGAAACAGAACAAAAACACAGTTGATGGAAGCACTGTATTGACACCCACCCGCCTGTACTTAGCACATTTTCAACTAGTGTTGCATTGTAATTTTCTCTTCATTATCAATTCCACACTCGTCCTATTAACACTTGTATCCTCATCTTAACAAGAGCAGAGAACCGTTCTAGTTAAACACAAAGCAAAACAAAAAACAAACCAACAACAACAACAAAAACACTGTTGATGGAAGCACTGTATTGACACCGCCTGTATATATCACATTTTCAACTAATGTTCCCATTGTAATTTTCTCTTCATTATCAATTCCTCACTCATTCTATTTACCTCTTGTATCCTCATCTTAACAAGAGCAGAGAACTGTTCTAGTTTGGACAAAGCCATTTTAAGAGTCAAAAAACAGTTGGTGGAATCCTCAGCTCACCAAGAGCCGAGAACTGTTCTAGTTTGGACAAAGCCATTTTAAGAGTCAAAAAACAGTTGGTGGAATCCTCAGTTCACCAATAGCCGAGAACTGTTCTAGTTTGGACAAAGCTATTTTGAGAGTCAAAAAACAGTTGGTGGAAACTGCCGAGAACTGTTCTAGTTAAAAAAAAAAGCAAAAACACACACAGTTAATAGAAGCATTGTATTGACACCCACCCGCCTTTACTTAGCACATTTTCAACTAGTGTTCCCTTTGTAATTCTCTCCTCATTATCCATTCCACACTCGTCCTTTTAACACTTGTATCCTCATCTTAACAAGAGCAGAGAACCGTTCTAGTTAAACACAAAACAAAACAAAAAACAAACCAACAACAACAACAAAAACACGGTTGATGGAAGCACTGTATTGACACCCACCCGCCTTTACATAGCAAATTTTCAACTAATGTTCCCATTGTAATTTTCTCTTCATTATCAATTCCTCACTCGTTCTGTTTACCTCTTGTATCCTCATCTTATCAAGAGCCGAGAACTGTTCTAGTTTTGACAAAGCCATTTTAAGAGTCAAAAAACAGTTGGTGGAATCCTCAGTTCACCAAGAGCCGAGAACTGTTCTAGTTTGGACAAAGCCATTTTGAGAGTCAAAAAACAGTTGGTGGAAACAGCCGAGAACCGTTCTAGTTAAAAAAAAAAGCAAAAACACACACAGTTGATAGAAGCACTGTATTGACACCCACCCACCTTTCCTTAGCACAGTTTTCAACTAGTGTTCGCATTGTAATTCTCTCCTCATTATCCATTCCACACTCGTCCTTTTAACACTTGTATCAGCAGGTTTAAGAACTCATCTTATCGTTAACATCAGCTTAACTATGTGCAACTTGCACTCGCCAATTCCCCTGCGACAAATGGCTTTTCTTTACGATTAAAATCTTGCCGTTTTACCTTTCTTGCATTTTTCACTTTCGTGTGAGATGTGCTTAGTTTGAGCAGAGTGTCTGGACCTGTATCGACAGGTGGAAATATATGCTCATCTACTGTATTACTTTCAGCGGCTAAGTTACTGGTTAAAGTGAATATATTTGGTGGACACATTTCAAAACAAGTTAATTTAGATGACACAAAGAATTTTAAACTTACAAATGAGAGTTGAGCTCAAAACATAGTCGGCCTTGGTCTTGACGTCACCAAATATTTGCCATCGAATTTAAAGTATGAACGGGTAACAAACATTTGGTCCAATGTATATGGCAATTCAATAACATGTGCAATCTAGCGCGAAATTTTATTTGGTCTCAACTCAGTGTTGAAGTTATTTTGTTTGGAGTCACTCATCATTTTGACGTCACAACCAAATGTTTGGTAGGGAAAATTTTGTTTGGAGGCTGACTATGGTTCGGCCTTACTAAAGATATAATCTTATCAGATTGGATTGTGCTAAACACAGGTTATTAATAATTGCCAACGTCTTGTTGAAACCAGTATAAAAACTTGGGGATCTGATCTGGGGTTCCAATGTTTTGGTGTAAGTGTGAGTAGATGAAAGTTCAATGTCCTCTTATACCCAAATAGTCATAAATCAAAATCAGAAATTTGACAAAAAATAAGAGAGTTTTAGTTAAAAAATGCCATAATATATCATACTGATACCTTGTAATTTCTTTCAAAGTAAATCCTGTTGTGTACACATTGTGCATGATAATTTTGCCAAGCTTGTAGGATTCCCTTATTCTATTTCCACACTGCTTGTTGGCCAGTCTGTTTACTTGTATGGGCAGGTCTTCCCTCTCATCTTTCTCATTAAGGCAGACTTAGCTGTGTTTATGTATGCTCTTCAGTTCCCCAGGGAGGCGACGATTTTCAAATTGAATACATAGTGTCTTGCTGCATATACTTAGTGATATCTTGTCAGAAAGATTTGACATGGTCCGATATAGCGTGAGGTAATCGACATAGTTTTTCTCTAAGAATAATGATTCTGCTAATTTTGAGTTCTACAAATCATGATGTTGGTTCAGTCCAAAATGTACCTAATCTTGTTATTTTTTGGCTATATATATTTACTAGGAGTTTTTCTTCATTTCCTTAGAAAGATATGTGATGGGTGAATAAAGCATGCTTCCACACACATTGAAGATTTTACTCCCAGCCTTCCAAAACATATTGATCCACTGAGTTTCTGCCCTGGCAGCCATTATTGATCTCCATGTAGAACTCCCTCCCTGAATAAGACCCTCTTTATACTTTACAATTGTGGAGAAGTTAATTCTTCTCAATGACTGACAATAACATGCATTATAAAATGTGTAGGATCCGATCACATTCTCATCCCCAAGGGTAAAAACCGGCAGTACATTTTGTAGTCCATTTTGTCCTGATTATTAACCCGAAACTTTACCTCCAAATTCTTGTTGTTTTTGAGATATGGCAAAAAAAACCCGTAAAATTAAATGGTAATTTTGGTATAGGCGAAAGCGGACCCATGTTACGTGCAGCACACTGATCGAAAAGTATATCTTGTTGGGCTTCATGCGCAGTGAAAACAGTCATACTTTAGTCACACATCCCTTCACTTTCTTTCTTTTTTGGTTGAGTAGGAATTCTAGGAAACGAAGAACTGTTTGTCATCTTGTAGCAGTTTGAATACCACTTGTATGCCTTTGAAGAGTAAACAAGGAGCAACCTAAGGGTAAAACCTCACAAAATGCATTTCAAATTCCAAGGTCAGTTAGTTGAAAGCTCTTGAGGTGAGCAACTTTATTTTGCTTTGAGAAACGGTTTAAACCTTCAAATTAAGGTCAATTAGTTAAAATTAAATCATACATATTTTGAATTAAGAACGAACACCTTTAAGCTTACAAGAATGGCAAACGTGATATTCTTTCTCTTCTTATAATATTTCTCTCTCCTCCCATGTTCTATCAATCTATAAGGGAGCAGTTTGCCCTTTTGAAACTAAGACAAAATATTCAACTGAAAATCCTATGTATCTAAAGGGAATTAGTAAACCCAGACATGCATGTATTTAAGCCGTCGTTAAGGAGAACTAGAGTGAACTCTCATCCTTGTCGATGTCTGACCATCCTCCTGTTTTAATTATTGCTCATTTGTATTCTAATTGCAAAACCAGCAAGATTCTATCGGCAGTAAATGTATCTAATTTTGCTCGTACTTTATATGCCGACAGCAGGTATCTTTTGGAGGCTTTCGATTTTTTGATTTAATATTTTTATAATGATTGATAATTGATTCTGATTACAATCTTATCTCTCAGGGCTCAACTGGAAGAAGTATATTTTTGATTTTTAACTTCAAAGGCCCATATTTTTCAGATTTTAAATTCAAAATTTCACCTCCAAATTCTTTATAGTTATGGAGATATGGCAAAAAAAGTTAAGTTACTTGGTTTACCTATTTTCTATTTACTTATCAGCCTCACCCCAGTGTTGCATACTTTCTTTTGCCTCTGAAATGGGAACAAGAGGCAAGCTAAGGGTTAAACCTCAGTTCCACAAGAGAACACATTTTTTTTTCTCCCCTTCCCCTGTCTGAAATGTTATTGCTATTCACAGTGATCTGTGAATTTCAAAAGGCTGTACAATTTGAATTGGACGATGTTTTCCCAGATCTATATAGTATTCAAACCATTTGATCAAAAGCATTCAAGATGTGCCTTGTGCAGGCGTTTTATAGAGGGCAGAAACTCCTGGTAGAGCTGCAAGAATTTTACCCGATGGACTAGAATTCGAATTCGAGCCCTTCATATTATCATCAAGGTTGATGAGGAGTGCATTAAGGAAATACTTACCTTCCATTAAAGGTGTAGGTTCCGATCACATTCTCCCCCGGGCTCAACCGGAAGTAGTTTATTTTTTAATGCCAAATGAAAGCCCATATTTTTCTGATTATGAATCCAAAATTTCACCTCAAAATATCTTTGCATTATATATTTAGATTTAATTTTTTTTTTTTCAAAGACAATGTTCAGAAATTGTAAATTATTATAATCTTTCATCGGAAAATTTACAACTTATTTACTTTTTAATGATTTTCCAAAATTTTTATTGTGGCATTTTTGGTTTATTTTTATTGCAATTTCTTAATTTCTAGCAAAATTTTATTCATTTTATCATTTTACACTGTACATGTAGAAGAGTTTTTAAGCACTGTGTGATCTCAGGTCGAGTATTTCTTCAATATTTGTTGCTATTTCATGTCAAAAAAGTGACCTAAATCTGCCAGCTTGATGGTTTTCCTGCTCCGTTAGTATTACACTTTCCTGGTTAGTGAGAACAGGCTTGATTGGAGGTAATAAATGCGTTAAAGTGAGAATGATAAATCAGTAGTGACTTGGAAAAACGTTGTCACCTGTAGCATAATGGATAAAGTGCTAGGCTAGGTGATGATTTGTGTCTTTTGAAATTTTGGTTGTCTTTTAGCCATATTCACTAAATTTGATTGAAATGTTTCAAGATTTAGCTTTTGAGAACTTCTCACGATTTTCACCGAATCATTCTAGATGTAAGCATAATACAATGGGGCCACTACGAATGCTCTTCACCCCATCCCCTCTTGTTATCAATCACTCCCAAAATAACATACAGAAATCCAAAAAAACTCCTAAAAATACTATTTTCCAACAATTAATTTCAGTTGTAAAAATGTGCAAACAAATTTCCCAAAATTTCAATGCAAGTACAAAATTCTTGCGATGCTCTCTGAATGCTCTTGCAATGCATCGACGATGCATCAGGGAGCCATAGAGGGACCAAGGCATCAATTGTGAGCACACCAGTAATTCAGCTCCCATAGGGAATACACATTAATATATGGTATTATAACGGCCGATATCAAGCCTTTTGGGCAACATTTTTTACCTGTGACACCTATCAATGGATTCAAAATGGATGAAATTTTAACATATGTTTCAATGTTGGGGGTTTATGAAATTAGATTTTGAGCTACAGGCTGTCAAAGAGCACCCTCACTGTTTTTACCCCTTTTTAAGTTCCCTAACACAATTCGGGCTCTTCTGCATTTGTTTGTTTGTTTGTTTATCTTGGTTGGTCTGTGACGGACACATGCCATTAGATCCATGATGAACACATGGTCTCTTCCAAGCTCATATTTGACGGGACTACTTTTGCTGCGAAAAAGTTAAATTCATTATTGATGCATCAAAATGAACATGTACGCCCTAAACTTTCATTTGATGTTTTAAAAATCATCAAAGAGCCATAAATAGTCTCAAACGAGTCCAAAACATGACCCTATTACAAATACATGCGATTTTAGGGACTTGCCCAACATCCCACCATTTGTAGAGTGATTTACTGGTGTGTCCCCTAAAATATGTGATGGCTCACCCTGAAAGGGGGGACTTTGCAGATGATATCAATTTTGATTTTATA
>JXSR01S051013.1:70049-86894 GCA_000969725.1 Ophiothrix spiculata
TTCAGCAGTGAAAGCTGCTCTACAGGTTGGAAGGGAGTTGATGATGCATAGGGACTTAATTGATTAAAAGAAAAGCTTAAACAATGTCTTATTTAGTGTGAGGCTGTAGATAACAATTTCAAGTAGAAATTTTCTCTTTACAAAATAGAAACTTGAACAGAGTTTATATGACAATTTTTTTAAGTGCATGATAAATTGTATATTTTTGAGTATTTGCTCCTGGTGGTGTATATTATTTTAAAGAAGGTAAAGCTGAAACTTATCTTTGCAAGCATGGGTGCAAGCTACGATCATAGAAATCTGTGTTGGGACGCTTTGATGGCCAGCTGAAATTTATTCCATTTCCCCACTAGAACAATGTTGATAGATGCTGCAATGTCATATAATCCATCGCCAGACCTGTCAACATTGTAGATGGGGGGGATGGGAAGGCTAGGACTTTGTTGAAGGTTAAACCTTTGCATACAACTTTGTTACAATATTATCTTCCACTTTTAGCCTAAGTTAGAAAGAAAAGAAGTTGGTAATATATTTCGGTGTCCCAACGCAAACTTTCCATGATTTTAGCAGTTCAAAGTTTGGGTTTATCAACCCCTCTTTATCCTAAAGACCCATTTTTAGTCTGATTTCTGGGAGAAATCTGTGTTAAATTTAAAATGATGGCTTCTTTTTTTATAACACTTACAAATTAGATGTAATTTTAATGGGAATTTAGCAATTATTACGGATCATTTAAAAAAATTTCAATTTCACATTTGTAAAA
The DNA here is from genome assembly GCA_000969725.1 of Ophiothrix spiculata. Taxonomy (NCBI): domain Eukaryota; kingdom Metazoa; phylum Echinodermata; class Ophiuroidea; order Amphilepidida; family Ophiotrichidae; genus Ophiothrix; species Ophiothrix spiculata. The sequence continues at coordinate 70,813 of JXSR01S051013.1, forward strand.
CATTAATATCATCTAGTTATATTGAGTAATTTGGAACATGTAGAAGATGCTCATAGATAAATATTGCATTCGTTTGATGTATTCCAGATGGTACAAAAGTACATGGTACCTGTTAGGAGTTTGTTCAGATCATGTGAGGAAAAAGCCTATTTATGCACCAATTCACCGTTCATTAGTTGGGTAATGCACATATCAATTGCTTCCTCTGCCCCCACTATCTGGATATAGTGAGGACTTGGCCGAGGCCATAATATTCTTTTACAAAAGATCTTTTGCTTTACCAACAGTATCCCTGCTGTGTTGTCTTTAAAAGACATTTTTGTTATTTAGTTGTTTTTAAATAAAATTTTAAAATTTAAAAATTTGTTTGGTCCAATCTCTTTTAATTTTTTCGACCCAACACTCAGTATTCAAAATTGATTAGGAGATTTTGATACCACATGAATGCTCATTTTTTGTCAAAACCCCTTTATATGTCCATGCCCATAATGTTTTGTTGAAGAGATTTGATCAAAATAGTGCTGTATTACTGGAATATTTGTTAAAAAAATATAAATATCTTATCGGTTTCTATTGGTCACTCATAGACACATTTTTGCCTGTAGCAATAATTTTGCTCAAGGAATGTGAATAAAACTTAACAATTCAATACTTTATGTAGCTGATGGACCTTCAAATATGGGAAAAGTATATGTTAATTTTTTTCAACAGCTATTAATACCTACCTTTTCAGATAAATATTTCTAGTTTTTTAGTCGATTTAAACAGTATCTTTTGCTAAAACTATTTGGTGTAAAGAGCTCCTGGATACTTGACAAATAAGCTTCCAGCTTCACTGTGTCACCCCATATTTCAGTATATATGACCCTGTCCATCTCAAATGAGCTGTAAATTGAGAAAACTTCATTTTGCGGTACGGGTGAAAATTCAATGTTGATTTATTGACAGATTCATAATCGTTATCTGATCGTTATGCTTCAAAGCTCCTGCAAAGTTTCACTTCAAGAAAATGATCATAAATATAATGTGAAATATAGGGCCCTATCTGTTTGTTTTGAAGACAATCAACAGAAAATACAGTGCTTACGGATTTTTGAATGTGTTATCTCAGTGATATATTTTACTCCATGACAACCTTTGATGAACCATAACTTGACCGCTGGAAATCAAGTGAAGTTCATTGAGGTGTTTTAGTCATTATAACATGGTCTTTGCAAATATTAAAAAAGTGCAAATGACAAAGAGTATGCATTTACGGCTGGTTTGGGATGGATAGTCACATATAGTCGTAAACGCACTCTATATAATATGATTGAATTTGTGTCTGCTATTACCGATATGATAATGAAGGAAAATTGATGATAATTTAATCATTAATTAAATCAATTCATCCCGAAGTGCAGACTCATCCCTAAAAGGGACACTTTGCAACATAACACTTTTTACAAAACTACTGAAAATAGGCAGTAAAATATAAAGGAAATAATAAGAATTTCCAGCAGATTTTCTGTTGTAAAATTTGATCGCCTTGATCAATTCCAACAAGCAAGGTGTCATTTTAAAGCTTAAAAAATGCTGTACCAGATGAGATGATAAAATCAAAATTGATATCATCTGCAAACTGTCCCCTTTCAGATGAGCCATTTAAATTGCATTATTTTGCATATAGTTTTCAGCATTGCCCCAGTCTATAACACTCTTAGATCTACTTTTCATAACAAAATTAAAAGGGTAAAATAGAAGCTTATTTGTTTGATCAAACACTTGTAATTTAATTGTGATGTTATAAGATGATAATGAGGGCAAATAGATGGTAATTAAATCATTAATTAACCCACTAGATTAGATTGCATAGCATCTGGTAATGAGCAGTCCAGGTCATTAAAGGGCATTGGAAAAAATGTCAAAATTTTGTTTGTGGATGATTTACACTTCATATGTTAAGAAAATAACAGTCAATTACCAGATATCGGGAAAATTTTGTTTAGAAAAGTCAAAAATTTGAATTTTGTTTTGTTTGTTGATTTTGGGTGTGAGGCTATTCTCTAAAACGCATTTATTGAAACTATTTATCAAGAAAGACTCTGAAAGAGCCAAAAGATTTGTTTGTAAAACATTCCTTACATCATAGATTGCAGATAAATCAAAAGAAATTTGGAGTTTGCTTTTGATCTCCTGAAATGGCCAATTTTAAAAATTCAAGTAGGGAGCAGTATTTATTGTTGTCGACAACGATAATTGACAACGATATTAAGAATTAAAGAATGTCTAAATATTTTGATATAGGGCCTATAGGGTTTGAATTTGACAATGACACTTTGCATGCTGTCTTTATAATCACTAATACTTAAAATGATGCAAAAATCTCAAAATGCTTGGGCAAAAGTTGGGGATGATGCTGAACTTGTACAATGCCCCTTTAAAAGACACCCTTATCAAGTGACAATTAGCTGTACCAACTGGTTTTAATAATGTTGATTAGGTTGTATGTTCCTCTAATTTACAGTAAACGTGAATATTTTCACAAACAGTAATTTTCGTGCACGGTTAATTTTGAATCTTTTTGCGGATTTAGACTTTTGCGCTTGTAAATTTATAAATACCACTTTTTTCTGTACATTTATTTTTATGGTATGCGAATGTAGTGCGAACACCACAAAAATAAATGAGCAGCGGGGAAAAAAACCACTGTTATAGTATACAGAATGATAATGAATACGGGGAGCTTGTTTGCGCAGCCGTAGTTCCGTTGCTTGCCCAGGTTCGATTCCCCGGCCCGGCGCCTTATGTGCATTTGGTTTTCAGTCCATGTTTGCTGCCGCAAGTTTTTCTCTGGGTTTTCTGGTCTTCCTCCTACCTTCAAAAACTGAATTTCGGAGCCCAGTTGAAGCTAAGGTTCTTTTAGCTTATTTGGTACCAAGTACCAAGGTGGGTTTCCTTGGCAAAAGCTTAAACAAGATGAATAGATAAAAGGATGCAAAAGAAAATGATCCGGGGAAATTAACCCTCAATCTGCATACATTATTTTGTTCAAATTTGCAGATTTTTAAAGTTTTACCAAGTTATCGTAACAGGAAATCTTGGTTGTTCAGTCAAGCTTCTAAATTGCCCAATGACAAGAAGACTAGAATACCGTTTTATCCAGCCTCAAATCTTAGTAGATCTAAGTTGAATAACTTTTTTGTGATGCAACTTTAATTTCAAGTTTAATCCACATGATTCAAAGCCTTGGTGTGACATCAGTTGCATGTAAATTCCCAATTCTGATGTAGATTAAGGTTATAATATCTTGACAAGTTAAGGAAGTACTTAACCTTATGTAACTCTGGGGAAACCTGGGGAGCAAGGGTACATCTACCTTAAATTTATAATTGGTCTATAGGGTGCTGAGCCAGTATTGGGCTACGTGAGAAATTCACAAAACGGAAACCATTCATTTAGAATCGTGGTTTATAGTTGTAGAAATGGACCAGAAGTTAGATATGAATTTGAGATCAACTTCCAGAGTACTTGTTTTGTGTTCCTTCAAGATATTTTTGTGGTTTATAGTTGTAGAAATGCACTACAGGTTGTCATTTTCAGAGAGGGGAGGGGGGGGGGGTTGCCACTCCCACTATATTTTGAAATTTGCAGGGTAGAGTCTCATCAAGGAAGCATCATCAAGGAAGCACATTTTTCTATGTTGATATTTTTTGGTTTAAAAGTATAGATTTTGTATTAACAAGTTTGTGTATGATTTTTATATTGATTTTAACCATTTTCTATAGGCCATATAAAACAAAACAATGTTCAAAAACTGCTTCTTTGAAGTCATTTTTTTTTTTGCTAACAGGCTTTCGTGCATGGGTTACTGAGCCGGTGGCTCTCTGGTTAAAATTCAAATAGAGCAGTATTTATCGTTGTCGACAACGATAATTAAGAATGAAAGAATATCTAAATATGTTGATATATAGGGTTTGAATTTGACAATGACACTTTGCATGCTGTCTTTATTATCGCTATACTTAAAATGATGCAAAAATCTCAAAATGCTTGGGCAAAAGTTGGGGATGATGCTGAACTTGTACAATGCCCCTTTAAAAGACACCCTTATCAAGTGACAATTAGCTGTACCAACTGGTTTTAATAATGTTGATTAAACAGGTTTTATGTTCGTCTAATTTACTGCAAAGGTGAATATTTTCACGAACAGTAATTTTACGTGCACAGATAATTTTAAATAATTTTGCGCATTTAAACCTTTGCGCTTTTGAATATATTAATGTTTGTGTTTACCACATACCACTTTTGATGTTACATTCATTTTTGTGCGAATGTATTGTATACCTGACAAACCGGTAGACAAGAAGTTGGCGACCAACTAGAATTAGCGATGTTTCATGAATATGGGCCCTGGATGATGTATGATGAATAAAAAGGATGCACAAGAAAATGATCTGAGGAAATTAACCCTTATTCTGTCATTTTTGTTGTTTGCTTTGCATACATTATTTTGTTCAACTTTGCAGATTTTACAATTTTTACAAATTTATCGTAACAGAAAATCTTGGTTGTTCAGTCAAGCTTATAGAATACTGTTTTATTCAGCCTCAAATCTTAGTAGATCTAAGTTGGTATATGAATAACTTTTTTGTGATGTTAACTTTAATTTCAAGTTTAAACCACATGATTCACAGCCGTGGTATGACACCAATTGCATGTAAAATTCCTAATTCTGATATAGATCGAGTTTAAAATATCCTGAAAAGGTAAGGAAGTACTTAAGGCCGTATAAAAAAACAAAGTTGTTTCTCGTCCCCTCTTCACTTTTTGGTGCAGCACCACTTTTTTTAAAAATGCTAAAAAGATGTTACAAATTAAGCTAAATTGTTAAAATATCAAGACGCATGCTTTCCTCTTTAAAGGATTCTTTTAATTTTTGATGTTTTTAACATGGGAACTATTTATTATCAAACCAACATTTATCAATATCACACCGAGTTATAAGACAGCAACTGAATGTGCAGTAAACATCTACATACAAGGTTTAACCTAGATTGCTAAGGCTCTCCCCCAACCTTAAAAAACAACAAAACAAACAAACAAAAAACACCTCCCTCCCTCCTCACATTTTGAGAAACCTTCGGACGAGAAACATTTTTTTTTCTGCGGCCTAACCTTATACAACTCTGGGGAAAACCTGGGGAGCAAGGGTACATCTACCTGAAATTTGTAATTGGTCTATAGGGTGCTGAGCTAAGTATTGGGCTACGTGAGAAATTCACAAAACGGAAATCATTTATTTAGAATCGTGGTTTATAGTTGTAGAAATGGACCAGAAGTTAGATATGAATTTAAGATAAACTTCCAGAGTACTTGTTTTATGTTTCTTCAAGATATTTTTTTTGGTTTATAGTTGTAGGAATGGACTAGAAGTTAAATGAATTTGAAATCAACTTCCAGAGTACTTGTGTATGTTTCTTCACAAGATATTTTTTGGTTTATACTGATAGTTATAGAAATAGAATAGAAGTTAGATGAATTTGAGGTCAACTTCCAAAGTACATGTTTTATGTTAGTTCATCTACATAAATTTATCTTCAATATGCAATGTTTGTAAAATGACAATATAATGCAGTGCAGATGTTCAAATCAGTCATGTAACAACTTTGGCGTAGTAAGTTCTTAAAAATCATGACGTAGATAGGACAATGCGATACATAGAACAATGTGCAGAACATAATGATGGTAGGTCTATTAAAAAAAAAAACCCAACAACTTAAAAGTGGAAACCATAGTGAGGGTTCAAATTATTTTAATTTTTCTGTTGCTTTGCACAGGTGACTCCCAGGTTAGATTCTTGGCCCAGGAGCAGTTATGATAACCCCAACTCCCAAACGTTTAAAAACTATCCTAAGTCCGAATACGTCACACAAAAATTTCCTGTTTCCCTTAGGATTTGAAACCCCGACCCCTGGCATCACAATCCTATGTCCACCTATGGCAAGCCACCGAGTATGGCCTGCCATGGCAGCCATTTCGTGCCCACCTGTATCCCCCTGCTGCGACGTATTTGGACTTAGGCGAATTTCTTGATTTTTGCTTGTTGTATTTTGTTGGACTGTGACATGTTAGGGTAAATATGCTATTCAGTCTGTACTTGTTTCTGCAGGTTCTCTTCCAGACATACTCTGGTCTTCCTCCTGCATTTAAAAAGAAAATGGAATTAAAGGGGCAATTCATGATCCACTTTTCACCCTCAAGGTCACCTCTATCAAATTTGATTTTTTTAGCTTATAAGAATCCTCAAGTGGTATATGTTATGATCCCCAAACCATTCTTTCATGTTTGCTTGCATTTTTGAGAAAAGTGAGAAAATATGTCATTTTCTAATTATCGTCGGGGCCCGACAGTAATTACACCACAGTAGTCTATGGGGATTTTCAAAATGCTGAAAAGTTTGTTACTTGGAAATGAACAATCGGAATCAAGTGAAATTTTCAGTATATATTTATCTTGTACTCTTCTTTTTATTTAGCTAGAAAAGAGGCCACATCAAAATCATGAATTGCACCTTTAAGCTTCATCAAAGAGGCTTTCCAAACTTGCCCGTTCAACCTAAAGATTATTTCTTCAACTCCCCCCATCACAATTTGTCTGTTTGAAGAGGAATTGTAGAAACACAGGGCTCGAAGTATTAAAACAATACTGATGATGATGCATTCCATGATGTAGGCCTACAAAGTTGAAACATGTTGTATAGTCTAAATTGGACCAGTGTCGCTTAAGGAAAGGGCATGGTCTTTCTCAAGGTGGCAAGTTCATGTACATCCTAGACCAATGATAGGGCTCCCACTGTCAGTCAATTATCTCCATGGAGGATTCCCCAATGGATGCCACCATCTGACACCACTTGGTGACGCACCATTAGACTTCAAGGGGGGAGCAGGAAGTTTGGGTTAGGACAAGTTTTTTTTTTCTCCAGCCTGGCAGGGAAAGGGTTTTTTTTTAGTGTCTGATGAGGCAAAGTTTTTTTATTTTTAGTTGTAGATGGGGCATTTTTCATTCCCCAGTGGGTCAAGTTTTTTTTTTCTCCTGTGTGTGGGTCAAGTTTTTTTTTCACCTTTGGGTGGGTCAAGTTTTTTTTTTTCAAAAAACTTCCTGCTCCCCCCCTTGAAGTCTAATGGTGCGTCCCTTGTTGCTAATAAACACTCCATTGGAATTTAACCTTTAACCTCTCTATTTATCCAAACTAAATTGGATAGTAACCCTTTCAGGCATTCATGACATTTGTCCCAAACACATTTATAATTCTTTCATAACCATTCCACTTGATTCCATTTATTGGATTTTGACAGATAATGATGTATTTATTGTAAATGATATCTTCAGAGCTTCACAATGGAATGTTGCTCATAATTGATGATGGCATTTTACCTCTAAACTGACTTCTAAAGTTATAGCCTTGCTCAAGGCGTCTGGCTGTAACCCTCACTTCCATATCCAGTATATCTGTAGTGTACAGGGCCATTATTTTAACTATTATTACTGCCTATGTACCTCCTGAATTCAGGTGGTCAGCCAGTTGAGATAAGGAAAATTGGTATGAAGGTCCTTTGATTTTAGTCAAATATAAAATGATTCAAATGTGTTGGTTGTTGTACATTGTACTGGCTATACATTGATGTTCAGAATGTAGGCAGGGAATGGGGTGTATTATACAGCTGTCATTTGTAATGACTCACCTATGACCCCTGGGGATGGTGAGTCACTTGTTTGATGTGAGTCAGATTTACCTATACCATGACGTACATGTGCGTCCATATAATGACTGACATTTGCCAACAATGACTGACTCCTGTGTCAAAATTGTGACGCACCATTTAGGGATTCTGACTGTTCTCATGATGCCGGGTCATGATGCAAGTTTGATCGGTATCATGAGGATCGAAATGTAATATGTACGACAAAGAAAGGGATAAAAACTGATAAAAGAGTCTGATCTGAATAAGGCCAAAAAAAAATATTGTTGTGTTGCCCTCACAGGCCAAAAAACGGGAGGACCGGACGGTCGGATTTTTTTTTTTTTTTAATTTTTTTTTTTACTAAGTATGACCTCCAGATCTTGAGATAAATGGTACAATGCAAAATATGTGAGGTGAGAAGTGTTTTTGTGCGAAATATATTCATGAAAATTTGACAAATAAATGATTCAAAAAATAAAATAAAAATTGTTGTTTGCTAAATATTTATTAAAACTCGTAACTAAAAAGGTAGTACACCTTCCGGTTCCATTTATTTCATTCCAATTCAAGAATTTTGAATTATTTTTTGTTGAATATAAATACAAAAAAGAATGTGATGACTTCCGGTCGCTGACCTCTGCACAGAGAGTGCTAGACTTTTACGTATCTGCACGCATACTAGTAGTTTCGCGATCGAGGATTTCAATTATTACAAGAGACTAGCTAAAAACAAACCTATTTGCAGTATCGTACTACGAATAAGAGGCAGCTCGTCTACTATTCGCAGTATACTGCAGATACTGCACATTTTTATTTAGGTAAGTAGCATCGGCATCTTCTTATTCGCAGTCCGATACTGCGAATTTATTCGATACTGCGAATAGAGTCTTCCAAAACAAAAACATGTCCGTCGAGTCGCCGAAGTATTTACTGCATTTTCAAGGCGAAAAACACGTAAATATCATAAAATTTACAACAAATGTGTACAAAATAAAAAATATAAATAAAAATGCCGGTCGTAGAATTTCGAAATATACGACCGGGCGGGTGAGGGCAACACATCAATTTTTTTTTTTTACGCCTAATGTAATTTTGGGTACTTATGAAATATTAGCACTGAAAATCACACTGAAATTCTCAGGGTTGATTGTTACAAATTTCAGCTAGAGCATGAGGAGATTTAATAAAAGAGTAGCTCAACAGATTGGTATCATGACGATCTCAAGTTGACAAAATCGGAATCAGCACACAATTTGTACGGAAGTTTATAAAATTCCAATCTTGAGCATATTAGTACATAGATTACGATATCAAACCTACAGGTACACACAGTTCACATCTCCTTGTTTCCTTGGACAAGAAACTTTCCTCAAATTGCTCTGGTTCATAAGTTCTGTTATTAAAGTCCTTTGTCCCCTGTACGAATTTCACCTTGGGGTACTGCATGTAATGCTTTTGTATACCTGGTGAGTTACATTTAAGTTATAAATATTGACGCATCAAGGTAAAGTGATTGACAATGACGCACCCCACGGGGTACCTTGTGATGCACCAAATGAGTAAATGACTGTACCCTGCGTCACTATTTTGATGGTAAATGACCCAACAATGACGCACCATCCCCGGGGGTGATAGGTTGGTCATTACAAATGACAACTGTATTATAGACCCATGGTCAAATTGGGAGTAGCCTATGAACTTGGCACTCTCTGTCTGAGAGATGATAAATGAATTCAGGATGTGTTTACTGTTTGCCTGCTGTTTGTCTGTGCATAGATCTATGGTCTGTTCTTAAAATAAAATTGAGTAATGGTCAATTGGTGATTGGACTTTATTACTAGTATGCAGTGTTAAAATTATGTTAGAAATTATAAAGGAACTTCAATGAAAATAGAAGTGAATCTGATTTGTTCTCCACTACATTTTGAGTCTTGTGTGCTTGAGAAATATAAAAGCAGGACAGTTGAAATATGCCTTTCAACGAATATAGGACAACAGAGACTTGGAACAAGTCTACTAAAGTTATAAAGTAAATTCAATTTTTTTATAGAAATATTCTTCATGATTCAGTGAGATTTTAGCATAATACACCTGTATGAACTGTGCCTTTTGCTTGGGATAGTGTTTTTGAAGGTACGAGGCAATGAGTGTAGTATACTTCAGTTTTAGTTAGGGCATCTGGGGGGGGGGGGACGTCTTACGCCTGAGCTGACAGTAATTTAGGGTGCCCCTCAGATGCCCTATGGCAGGAAATGGTTAAAGCAATACTATAAAGTGTTAAAAATGAGGCCTGTCACCCATGACTTTTGATTTTTTGGGCTTATTGGGTTTGTTCTTGGTAGATATGAATACCCTCCAAATGATTTGGCTCAAATATGCTTACTTTTTCTGTTATGGCCATTTGCTGAATTAAATTCGGGATCCCGAATTTAATTCCACATGTATTAGTATAGGAAAGCATGCATGTGCTTTTTATCAATTTTTTGGTGGCAAAATATTTTTTTTACAAAATACACTTTTAGATAGTCACATTCCTCCATTTTATGCTGTTTTTACCATTTTTGATCAAAATCTTATAATATTGCTTTAATATAAGATTTTTTTGGTAAAATCATGAGACTTGGGACTGCTGTTTGACCAAATAGTATTAAATTTCTGACAGTGGTGGCACCAGCATGTCAATTCTGGGGAGGACAATGAGGGGCAAGATAGAGTTCTTGAAAAAAATTTAATGTTTTTTAAATACACACATTTTTTTTTTGACAACTTTGTCTATTTTTGGCAAATACAATGGTATTAAATGGTAAATAGGAGCATTGTGCAAACATTAGTACATTAAATGTCTAAATTATCAATAAAAGAAAGAGAGAAATTTGCACCATAAAGCTTCTGATTTTTTTATGGGGGCACTGGAAATGCCCCCCCCCCTCCCCGACACCTCATGCCACTGTTGATTATGCTTTCTTCAGGCATACCCAGAACAAAAAGGACCTTAATCCACAACAAATAATTTAACAGTTGCCTTAGAAATCTTTCATTTTTTATCATCACTTGATAATTCCACTTGTTTCTGAAATGATCATGGTAGTGACTTTGACCCTTGACCTATGTACTTGACTTTTCTAAATTGTTGCTGTTCCTATGGGAATACAGCTGTTATTTAAACATGACATCCTTCAAAAAGTATTATCTGTTATGTCAATGAGAAGTTTTTACATAATTTTGTAAACTTAAGGTAATAACCTGTTATATTATTATAAAGTTTGTTCAAAATTGTACCATACTTCCTCAGACAAAAATGCCAAAGTTTGATGCGTTTTTATTGGGACACCCTGTACTATATTTCATGTCTGAGATTGTTGGGAAACATTATGTAATAAAGTCAACAATTTTCTGTTTTTTTGTTTTTTTTTCATATCATCCTCGTTGAATATCACTTCAATCAACCATATCAAATCAGGTAAGTAATCAATAACTAATAACTGACCTTTAACCCATTGGGTATTCGATCAATACTGAAAGGGGCAATTCATGATCCACTTTTCACCCCCAAGGTGACCTCTATCAAATTTGAGTTTTTTAGCTTATAAGAATCCTCAACTGGTATATGTTACGATCCCCAAAACCATTCTTTCATATGTGCTTGCATTTTTGAGAAAAGTGAGAAAATGTGTCATTTACTAATTATTGTCGGGGCCCGACAGTAATTACAACACAGTAGCCTATGGGGATTTTCAAAATGCTGAAAAGCTTGTAACTTGGAAATGAACGGTCGGAATCAAGTGAAATTTTCAGTATATATTTAATGTTGTACTCTTCTTTTTATTTAGCTAGAAAATAAGCCACATCAAAATCATGAATTGCACCTCTTCAGCAAACGTAATTCAGTTTCCGTAGCTTGTTCAGAGTAAAAATGACAGCAAGTTTCTAGGGAATAGGTAACAAGGGTTGCAATAATCATCATCATCATCGCATCGATGAAGCGCAGAAAAATGATAGATGATGAAAGAGTATTTCCACATGCTGTGCGCAAGTGAGTTGGATTGTATTCCCAAAGAGAGTGATGTGCTCTACCAATTTGGTGATGTTTTTGTGCAATAGTGGATGAGAAATTCATATTGTGTTAAATTTGAAATTCAGTTTGATTTATATTGTGTATTACAAATAATTTATTTTATATACCTGATCCTTAAATGTTACAGGTATTAGGGAGCAGGCCCGTATCCAGGATTTTTTTCAAGGGGGTGCGGATTTTCGAAAAGTGGACCTTTGAAGGAAACTTACTTCAAGTTTCGTTTTTGTTGACCCTTAACTAATTTTAGTGGTTTTGACAAAGTGACAAGCAAAAAAAAAAATAATTACGTACCAAGCATTTTGTGTATTATTTTCTTACAAAAACAACCTACATTACATTTTTTGGTCCTTTAGATGTTCTTTTGGTGGACATTTAGGAAATTTTTGGACCTTTTTGTACATTTTAAAATCTATCAATTCAAGTTTGTATGCTGTTATTTGTTATGCTTAGTACAAACTAAAAGAAGACACCAGGACCTTCCCATCATGCCTTGCTTCCGATGGGATTTTTAGTATGGGTTGTGATGAGAGGGTTTAGGGATGAAACATATCTTAAATGCAAACTTGGGTTGAGGTCTGCTAATTGTGCTATGTTTCACCCATAAACCCTCTCATTAAAACCTGTACAAAAAATTCCATTGGAAGCAAGGCACGATGGGAAGGTCCTGATATCTTCTTTTGACTCGTGTGCAGAAATTCACCTTCAAGTAGTAAATAAAAGGAGACGAATCATACAGGGTGAGTCAAAAATGCAATAATTGGATGAGAACAATATTTTAAAAGCAAGAAAAATATGGAAAAAATATTGCTAGTCTTAGTAGGTCATGAACTTTAATCTTTACAATGGTGAGAGAATGGGTCGATTGATGAAGGCATTCAAGAGATATGCTTATTTCAATTGAATAACATTACAGCATTTTTGTCCAAATATGGCATGCTTTGGCAAACATGCAGATTCAACAGTATACCAATATTATACTTCTTGGCAAAGTACTATTTTATAATAATATACCAGCAAACAAAGCCCAAGCGACCCCCCCCCCCAAAGAAAAATAAAATAAATAAGTATATAAAAATCAATCAATCAATCAATCAATGTGATCACACATACATACAGCATGAGTGAAATGTTTTCTCGGTCCTATTGAAGTCAACATACCTCTGAAAACACCTTTATCAATCATATCAATTCTGTCACCATTGTAAAGGTAATCCATCACCTACCTAGAGTAAAAATGGATTTTATCTCTTGAAGATTTTTCTTTTTCTTTCAAATATGTCTCGCTGGATTGCTTTATTTATTACTCACCTGGTATACGTGAAATTGCACGTTTTCCATGTTTCACATTTGAGGAAAGGGAGTAATGTAGAGCAATGACATACTCTGTCATGTTCAAGGTTGCCATGGTGAAGAAGTTCAATGTTATGAAATTGTCATATGACAATGTGTGCATCTGAGACCAATTATGATCAATGGAGCGTATTTACACTGTCGATTTCGGGGTTTAAAGGTGAGGCATGAATAGGATATGATCAGAGGCTCCCATGGGGTTTTCCATCTGAATTTGTGTTTTTGCAAATTTTTGCGCAAGATTTTTTTAAAATAGAAAATGTTTACCCCTGAAATTTTATATTGTTAAAGGTGTAGTTATGATTCTTAGAATGTTTTGATATGATTTGGGGGAGTGGGTTAGTGCAGCGGTAGTTCTGTCGCTTTGCACCAATGATATCCTATCAGCGATTTATGTGCATTTTGTTTTTAGTCCATGCTCGCTTTCGCAGGTTTTTCTCTAGGTACTCTAGCCTTCCTCTAGTCCTGGCACCATGACTTGACTTAGTGTCAAGTCATGGAAAATACTATGTAGTAAAACTGCCATTTAAGCATGTGTATACAGAGCATCTTGAGGCTAAGTCCACACTGCAAATTCAGCCAAAATATTGAAGTTGCTTACAAATTTTATGATTAATATGCTTCTTGAGAGTCTTGTGCATCTCATGATAGGTAATTTGTTAACATTTAGAATCACAATGTGTGATTTTGGGGTCAAAACTTTCCTTGTATGCTGTAACATTGGGTTTCCGAATTTGACAACCTCAACTTTGTTTATGTCTAAATTTTGGGTAATAAATTTCATCTTTGGAGTTTTGTAATGATTCTACACTATTTAAAGATGTTGTCTGTGTTGAGAGAAATTTATTTAGGTTTTTAATTTCTGAATTATTTCATGTCAAAACTTAGAAAGCTTAAACACCAATGTAACTCCACATATTCCTTGTAACTCTGGACACTTGGTCCTGAGTTACAATTATTGGAACTAGCCTTCCTCCTGCATTCAAAAACTGAATTTAAAATCATTTTTAGACCAGTTATTAAGATAAGCTTCCTTTAGCGTACTTGGTACCAGTTACCTAGTTGGGTTTCCTAGGCGTAAGCTTAAACAAGATGATTGTCAGTCATGGTCTTCATATTTGTGGTATTCAGGTCCACTTGGTTGCTGAACAAAATCTTAACTTTGGGTGCAGACATTCGTTGTAGGGACAAACCATGCGCCACTCCGCATTGTCAATTGAAGTGGATCCAAAGTACTGTAAAGGGATTTAATTTGACGAATTTCAATTTATCAGTAATTTGGCTGGGATTTAATTTCACTAATTTAGAACATTTTACATTAGTTTCAATGGTAAAAACAATTTTAGCGAGGGATTCAATTTAACGAATTTGCAGTCTAGCGAAATAGGTGAAATTAAATCCCTTGCGAAAATTAGTCCCTTTACAGTATTTTAACCCTAAATGTTTGTTTTCAATACTGTACTTCTACTTCTACGCTTATTCTCATCAAAGCCTTTTCAGCATCTAGATGAGCTCTCTGGTCCTAGAGAGATGATATACTTTTGAAGGTATAGTGACTATGCACTCTGGTCCTAGAGTAGATGATGTATTTTGACATACGGTCACAGTTGCCGGGGAAGGTTACCCTACTCTTATTTTGAACGGCCGTAGCCTAGCCCATGACGTTCTTTTACATCCGACAGTGTGTCAGGAACACTTCAGATGGGATCAACGGCTTTACGTGCCCTCCGAAGCATGAATCAAGTAGAGCAAAGTTTCTTGCTTAAGGAAACAAGGAGACGTGCCGAGCCCGGACCGGGACTCGACCCCACGACAGACGAATGCATTTGATTATGAGTCCAACCACTCTGCCACGCTCCCCTGTAAAAGGATTTAATTTTGCAAGGGATTTAATTTTGTAGATTTTGCGAGGAGACAAGATTCATGAAACTAAATCCCGCATGAAATTTATATTCAACACTGAAACTGTAAATTTTCTGAATTTGCATCTTTATATCCCTCGCAAAGTCAATTATTTTTCTAAATTTGTGAAAAAACCCACAAAATTAAATGTGTTACAGTGTTTGTTACATGTGCATGACAACAAAATCTGATGCATTATCAAAGGTATTTGGGATTACCCCACTTTTATATACATCGCTCTTGAAACAGCAGGCTTTTTGAAAATAAGAAATCTCCAGGGGTTTCCTCAGTCTTGGGTAATGATTTTAAAGATTCAAAGGGTAAATTATGAAAGAATATGATCTGTTATGAGGAACATGTGGATTTTTCATTTTTATTTAACTTCTGTAATATTACCTATTTTTGAATACATTTCAATAAGTTTTTTTGATTCAGCCAGATTTTCTTGACTTTGTGGAATTGAAGGTGGGAGTGGATTTTTATCTTGAGGTCAAGGTCGCGTTTGGGTTCGATTTCTGAGAATGTCTTGTGATTTTGTATATCGTGTTTGATCTTTTACCGCTTTGTTGTCATGTGCCGATTTCTTCTTGCATAAATACAATTTGAATTTTCATCTTTATTAGACTGTGGGGCATAGGGTGAAAAAGTGAAGTTCCGTAGTCCCATCAGCGGCACTGAAAAATTACATTATGAATTGATTAAGATGTAGTTACTGATGAAATATCACCTTTGTTCACCTGACCATTTTGGCCCATTAATGAGATAATCCCAAAAATTAAAATTATGGCAGTTAAACAAGAATTCCCTTAAAAAAGTCAGATTTGTTCTGTCTCACATATTCTTATCATGTTGTTACACTACTTTATAGGCATTGTTTTGATAAGAATGAATTAAAACATATTACTACTGATTCTGATACAATTTTTACTTTATTAATTTGCATAATTGTAACGTGCACTTGATGTAAATGGGCTAAAAAAGACATTTTATGCTTTATAGGCATTGTTTTGATAAGAATGAATTAAAACATA